>JAVHLV010000141.1:0-160122 GCA_036785495.1 Colletotrichum neosansevieriae | reverse complement strand
GTATTAGTAAATATAAATATAATACTAACTTATATATAGTATATATAGCTTAAAATAATATAACTATAATATTAAAAAAAGTATATTATTAATTTAATAGTTTTTAAAGAATTTATTAGTTTTATTACTCTAAAAATTTAAAAAATATTAAGATTTTTTAAAAATATTCTTTTATTAAGAAAATTCCCTTTTAATATATATAAAATAGTATATATAGCTAAATTATATAAAGTAAATACTTAAAAAAATAAAATAAAACTTTCTCTATAAAATACTATATTTACTTTCTTTTTATATATTATAGTTTTATAGTTATAGAAAATTAGGAATTTTTTTAAATCTTTAATCTTAGATATTTTATATATAATATATAGAACTAATTTAATAAAGATTTTATATATAGAGAGTTAAATATTTACTATTTTTACTATATTTATATATATTTTTAGCCTTTAAAGCTAGGTATATAGCTCTATTAATATTTAATAGAAACGACTTTTTAGCATAGTTGAGGGTTTTTTGCCCCCCTACGTGAGTAGGGGGTGTAAACGCGAGCCCGCGACGCCCCACACCCCCGGGTACCTTGAGATTCCACGGGTACCTGACCCTCAGAAAAGGCGCAGAAGCCAACTAGGTACCTTACTCGCCCGCCAAAGGTAGCCTTGAACCCAATCCCCTCGGATTCCCAGTCTAGGAACACTGCCGTTGGGGAAGACCACGTCAATTGTGTGCAGGGCAGGCATGATGTAGAGGTGGACAGGGACCCCGAGCGCCAAACGTGGGGCAGGCGGTGAAATCAGAAAACGCCCAATCCTCTGGGCGTTTTCAGACTCGACGACATGTGGACAGGTGCAGCAGATGCTTTCAATATAAAATACGCCCAAAAATGTGACGGGTCCACACTGTAGGGAGTTTAGGCGCGGGCACGTACTCTAACAGCAAGTAAGGTAGTCAGGATCAACCACCACCTCATTACCTACATGGACGGGAGGGTGAGAGGCTCGCCACAGCCACAGCCACAGCCACAGCCACAGCCACAACAACTATCGCCCTCTTGCCTGGAAAACTCGTCGCCCCAAATGCGCACCTTTTTCTCACACCCTCTGAGGTGGGCTGTAATCGCCCCGTTTTGCGCGGTGTGGCTAATGGGAAACCCACGCATCACCGCATCCCATTCTCAGTCCCCGGACGCCGAACTCCAAAACTGGGCACCCCTCAACCGACGATCCATGCCCTGCACCTCCGACCCAAACAACACTTCGGGCGAGAGGAATGACGCACTCAGTTGCCAGTAACCCTAGCAAGATCTCTACTCTCGTGGTTTTACTGTTGAACGAGGAGATGATCGTGCTGATTTATATTCCAAGGCGTTTGTGTGAGCACCCAGCAAGGCCACTTCATAATGTCTGCCTTCTCCCTGGGCCAAGCTATCCAGGATTTGAGACTACGTCCACCAACGTACCCGCTGTAGTGGTGCCCGACTCTGTTCCCTACATCTTGTCCCGTCTCAAGTCTTTGGTGACCGCCCTACGCTCGTCCCGCTCTGACCTCAATCCCAGACTGAACCAGTACAACAATTTCATGCTGGGTAGAGTGTCATTCACGATCATATGATTCCACGTTAATGGTTCAACTTGCTTGGTCGACTTTCGTCCGTGTACAACCGTCTGGGAACAACTCTAATGGCATAACAGAATCCAAACATGTTTCTTGCTTTCATTCACGTAATCACTGAATGAAGCAAATAAGTCTCTGGATATGCTCTATATCGGATATTTTTCTCTGTTGCACATATACCAGTCCGCCCGAAACCATTCCAGGTCCCTCAATCGGGAAGTTTGCGACCGAAGAGCTTTGAAGGAACGCAGCGCGGGCTCAGGCGATGCTGGGTTGCCCTGCTCAATACCACTTCAGCTTGGGATAAATGGGTGGTTGAACGGATGAACGGATAGGAACTGAAATCTTAAATACCGCAGAATGCCGGCGCAGTGGCTTAGAGGCTAGTGAAGAGGGCAAGTCTATTCTTTTAGTCATTTCAACCTCAGCTTTAGACCTTGCAGTAGTCCAGACGAGTGGGTCCATTCCGCAGGCACTCCGTACAGAAGGGGAATCTCAGTCGTTCTCCTGACTCACATCAACTGATCATCTTGTTCAAATTCTTCAGCCGGACTCAAGGAACCACCCGCAACCTCTTCATATGTTTTGCGTTCCCTCACACAAAATGCAAGTCGGGGTTCGTTCATGTGGAAACCACGAAGACTGCGATCCTGTACGACCCTTTACGTTTTTCAGTTGTTTGTGGAGTTGGTGCTCACGTCCTCCGGGAGATATCCCGCCACATATTCTTTATGCGGCAAGTCAATAGCGCGAGTCTCTCATCATAACAAGAAACAATCACAAACAACAAAAGCCTTGTGAGAACTAATGACAAATCATAGTGGATTTGGAATAACGCAGGGCTGCGCCCCATCCGTCGGCTAAAAGAACACGCCTACTCAGTTTCGAAAAGAAAGCTCTACTAGCAATAAGAAGGCCGAAATCGCAGAAGAGTAGCAACAATAGTTCTCCCAATGAGCCCCACCGTCATAACCCGTATGTCTTCCCGCACGCCGAACCCCGCCGAGGATGATAAGTACTACTGGGCCCAGCTGGTGACCGACTTCTGGACAGAGACCGTCACGGCGGCGTGTTCACGTACGAGTGACCGGCACTTCTGGGCTGCGAGGTGCATTATAATTATTCGTGCGCCAAGATAGGAGGGCTCAAAAGCATCTTGGGATAAGGCCTCAAGGGATTTTCCTAGCGTCCTTAACACACTACTATGCGTTCTCAATGTTGTGCGTCCGGTAGCCTGGAGAACGTTTCTTTTCTCATTCTGACCTCGATTGTTGTGTTAGCTTGCAGACATTTTGCATCATAAGACCAACTTACCTGGGAACTGTTGCGATAGGTCGTTAACCGCATCTCTTGCAACCTTTGTGGCTGCTTCACAAAGTCGACTATACTCCGCCAGTCCTTGAGAAAACCGGTTAACTACTTGGAAAGACTGTAGGGACTCCCGATGTGTTTGATGAAGCCGGTTTAATCCATCTACCGCAACGATGATACAACTCCGCAGGCAATTCAGTTTCACCATGAATCTGTAATGCTGCTGCAAAGCGGGCGTTGTGGGCGATTTCCAGTGCGCTAGTTCGGCGAAAACAGGTTTGAGCTGCATGCTGACACTGCTCTTGGTGGCCCCCATGGCCTCAAAGACAGATGGCATTACGCTGGCGTCGGAAGACGATAGGAACGCTTGTTTTATATAAGCTCTCCAGGCCACGGGGTTGAAGCAGGAGAATGTTGACATTGGCAGACAAGAAGTATGAGCTAGTGCGGTGGCGAACGTGATCACAAAGACGCCGCTTTCCGACGGGTCGATGTCATGGTGAACAGGTGGCTAAGACCATGTCAGGTGCTGGAAACAATAAGCAAAGATGTTTTCTGGAACATACCTTATTGATCTTATATTCCGCCTCGGTTTGATTAATCCATTTAAGGAAAGGAATGATCTTCGTGTTGGCAATATCATCTTTGTGGCCGCAGGGCCCCAGGTCGTGTACGACAGCGTCAGACTTTGTGTACTAAAACAACGTCCACTTCTCGT
The DNA here is from genome assembly GCA_036785495.1 of Colletotrichum neosansevieriae. Lineage (NCBI taxonomy): Eukaryota > Fungi > Ascomycota > Sordariomycetes > Glomerellales > Glomerellaceae > Colletotrichum > Colletotrichum neosansevieriae. The sequence goes on along the minus strand of JAVHLV010000141.1, from coordinate 156,476 downwards.
TGACCTGGAGCGATAGTAGAATGTTGGGGACTTCAGCAATTGGAGCCATCTTCTGTAGGGTTTCTGCCGAGTGATCAGTGCCCCTCAAAACTGTGCCGTTCACATAAGCCATCTTTTCTGACACTATTCTTCTCAACATGACATCGACGACAAGCTCGCTAAGAGGCGTTTTGTCCTCGAGTGAACGCAATCCCTCGAGAAGCCCCTGCAGAGTTACGTTGAATATGGTTGTCTGTCGCAGCGTTTCGATTGTGTTTTGTGTTTGGTCGTGGGGTTCTGACCTTTTGCCTGCCGACAGCATAGTGGGGTTCTCTGCCACTGGAGACTGGGATGGGGGTTTGCTTTCGTCGGCTTGTTCGATGCAAATACCGAAGTTATCGTCAACGCCGAAAGGTTCATGTGATGTGTTGATTCCAATGTGATCGACGGTGTGATCTCCAATAACCGAGTCAGCTCTGCTTTGATCCTGCTCGGTGTCTGACTCGCAGCCAGAACCCACACGCTCCGTCGTCACGTCGTTGGTGACGTTTGAAAAAAGGCTGTTAGTATCACTACTGCAGGGTGCCGGTGTGTTGCTACCAACCCAATCAGGTTGGATTTCGAAAGCGGAAAGGTCGGTCGATTTATTACAGCCTGCAAAGGACTGGCTGACGACTTGATCGGGGTCACTAGTCTGCACCCCTCTGGCAGACTCGATTGTCTGATCTGCTTCGTTAGTCGAGACGTGCTGTTGGGTGATTCTCTTAGCAGTCCTTGTTGCCTTGTCGCGGGTTGATCGCGAGGACAGTGGGCCTGGACTAACTGAGGTAAAGAGTCAGTTTGGGGACAAGTATAAAGAATAGGGCAGTAATGGGAGAGAGCGGCTCTACTTACGGGAACTGACAAGCGATCTCAGGAGAGTGACAAGTTTGCACTGACGTGGTCGCAAATCGGACTGCGCTGCCAAACTTTCGACCAAGTCAACGATGGTTGATGTTGGGCGTTCTTTTAGGAACGTTTGTGCGTGCTCTATCGCAGCACGGCTTTTACAGATATCACTCCCGAATACTTCAGTCAGAACCGAGGGCGTCACGTCGAGACGGTTAGCTAAAGATCGGAAGCGTGATGCTGTATCGGTGATGTCATTGGGAGAATGTAGAAGAGAAGCATTCCTTGATGAGCAAAAGACTTCAAAGATCGGGTGTGGTACGCTGGCAAGGACGAAGGCGTAGAAATAGAATGGTGACTTGTACTTTTGGTCCTTCTCCTGGAGAGCGCTTCGCAGGTCCTCGAAGAGAGAATTGAGAAGGGACGACGGGTTGAAAAGGTCTAGTTGTTGAATTTTTCGTAAACAGTCCTCGACCGATGGTGTAGAAGGCCTTCTGGGCCGATCATGTCTCGTTCGTAGTTGGAGGTGCATGGTTGAGGTTGGAGGGAGGTTGTGTAAAGGTACATTTAGTCCGTTAGGTTAGCCGATCGAGGAAAGCTACCTTACCCAGGTAGATGCGGGGAAGTAGAAGGCCTGTCGGGTCCCGTCGCGTATTCCGACCGCCGGGAAGGTGCATTCCAGACCTTACTGGTACTGGTGACCGAGCCGTTTATGCCCAGTACCGAAAGCTTCTGATGCACTATTTTGGGCGGTATGTGACTTGGCGGCGGGTGCGACGGGACCACCCCATCCCGCCTAGAAACAGGCCCACAGTGCCCCGACGTACCTACCTCAGGCGCTTTAGAGTGGCGGGTAGCTAGGCCAATTGGCTACGATGGCGAGGCAAGAGCTAGGCTGCGATGACCTACCTCGGCTGTCATCTCTGTCCACCGCCGTTGAGGGCCAGCGGGGGCGGTTGGCTCTCGACATCTCTTTCTAGCCGTCACCGTTGCCATCCTCGCCTTTTTGCTCTCGTCGATGCACTCAGAACACCCAAGCCACCGTATGCAGCTTCACGGCCGCCTCGCATTGATCCACATCAGCGCTTTGCGTCTCGGCTTACTCCTTGGAGTGCAAACCTAAGTGGAAAGCAGTTTGGCATCATCAATATTGGCATTGGCATCACGGAATGTGGAGGACACACGTCTGGCTCAGTGCCACGGACCAACTGCGGATTCTGGCAGTCCCTGCCAGAACCCCGCGCCCCTGGAGCGTTCTGGCGATTTTTTTGGCCAGGACACTACGTCATTTGAGCGTTCTGGCAGTTTTTTCGCCAGCTCCCTCCTTGGTGCTGCAGAGTCGGCACCTGCTTTGCGAGCCCCTCCCCATCCATGTTGGGTATCTCTTGCCTAGTGCCGAAAACGCCCAATATTTTGGGCGTTTTCAGACTACCAAGGTTGGCGGCAGGTGCGGACTTGCCTACAAGGTAGTGTGGCTGCAAAAGGATTCAGGCCTCGGGTTTGGTTGGGGCCGCGCCATAGGAGCGTTCTGCCTATGAGAGAGTTGGAAGGCATCTGGTCTGCGTGATACGAGACACTGCAGCATGGGTTCTGATCGAAGGGGCTCGATGCGGGACGGAAGCGGGTTCTTCGCGGGCGGTAGGTGTTGAGAATGCAGGTGCGAGACGAGGCTGCGAGGTGGAGCCAATGGTGGCACATGTGGCTGACGGGTAAGTGGTTCAGTCGCTGCGCGAGTCACTACTCCGTACCTCGGGTGGAGTCGTTGCATCGCTGTAAGGTACCCAGCGCCAATGGGTGGAGTCACTGCCACATTTAGAGTAACCTCCATTTAAGTCATAGCCACAGTTGGAGTCACCTCCATTAGAGTCGCGAATTGCCTTACGAGGACCGCCGGCACTTTCTAGAAGCTCACTTATTGTCGCGTGTGAACTGCCTCCGGCGACGGTCAATCGTGGGAGGGAGCCTTGGATCATTCGACTTGCGAGGTGAAGCGTCCGCAGGCGCTGGTTGAGACTCGTGCTGGGTATGCAAATGGCTCGATGATAGAGACGGCGATTTTCTCTTGAATGACATGACTCCGAACGCTAGAGCGTCGGCCTCGTGGGTAGCACGAACGATGGCGAGTGGGTGGATGAGTGTGGTGACCTTGGCGTGGAAGCCGTTGGCCAGGTTCAGCCTCGGACCTGGGGACAGCACCCCACCTAAGGTCCCCGGTACACTGTAGGTACCTTGGTCAGGGCGCTGTGACTTTTCACAGCGCAGCGCAGCGCCTCGGGTTGTGTTAGCTCTGTTGGGCATGGGGTGGAGTGGAGGTGGGGCCCTCAACATGATTAAGGCTGACGTAATGCTACGTATGCACCTACGGAGGTGGCGTTGATGCTTCTACTGAGGTGCTGTTAGAAATCTAACTTGACCTTTGGTCGATGCCGAATGCGACGGGGCTGATGCGACGGCGACGGCGACGATAACACTAACGAACGACATCGAGAACGACGGCGACGGCGACGACAACAAGAACGAACGACATCAAGAACGACAGCGACGGCGACGACACGGAATAGCCCACGGATGCTAGATTCTGTGACGGCCTCTCCGTCACCACCTCCCGAAGGGCTGTGTTGCACGTGAGGGGTTTGAGCATTCACAGCGTTCCGGCTAAAAAGACAGCACGAAGGGTTAGGGCAGGACCTTGTGATCATGTTCTGGCTGGTTAAGAAGATGCGGTCCTTGGGTAATCTAGATGCTGCGCGCTGTTGGCCAGACTCTTACTGGCAAGTCGAGGCGACATGATGGACCTGGGAATGGAGCAGAGAGACAGGGCTGACGGACGTGCAGCAACATGCTGTATCGTTGTGGCAAGACTCCTTCCTCAAGACGATAGAGACAACAAGTCCAGCGCGAGACTCTCGGCGCGCAGGGCGACGGAGGTCGGCCGTGGGTCGGTGTTGGTCAACGCTGATGCCTAGTCGTCTGTGGATGTTTGTGAGTATGTTGCACACCAGCGTTACGGCTTGGTGCCTGCCTGGAGCAACCACGATGAGGAAGAGCAAGAGGATGGGGAATAGTTAAACGGCTACATGATAGGTCCAACATAGATGGCCATGAAGCCATAACGGCACAACGCTCGACATAAATCTCGCCAGTCTGATATGACAGTGCCCATGAACACGAGAGGCAGCTGTAGTCAGAGTGACTACGCACTTGTCAGCTAGGTACACCGAGGTAAGCATCATCCGGGTTCCTAACTAAAAGCTCCCACGCGAGTGGGAGCTTTTGAGAAGACTGTAGCCATTCCTCACCACAACGCTCCCGCTGTTGCCTTCACACCTGAAGAGACGAGCGTCCCACGACTTCGGTCGCAGAACGCTGCTGCATTATGTCATGTTCTTGAAGCATAGGCGACCCCCGACGTGATTGAAAAGACCAAGACGGAGAAGAGAAGCCGTCGCCAACACCATGAAGGCGCCAGAATTCGGAGGGTGCATTCATAAACTCGATGTTGTGGGTGACCAACGTCCCCGAAAATGACCGCCTTGACCTGCCTGCTGGAAAGCAACCCGCTGGATGGTGACTGCGGATTGCTGGACAGCCACCCAGTGCCACAGCTCTGCCCAGAAAAAGCCCGTCCCCACCTCATAAAAATGAGGTGGGGATTTTCCCAGCCACCGCTACGCTCCCAAAGCCACTCCCACGTCCGACAGCCACCGCTACAGGAAAGGGAGGCCGCTAGGCCCATGGGAACGACCTTCACGTTGTGTCTGATGCGAGGAGTCCATGGGCAGGAGCTTTTAGAAGGAGTGGGAGCTTCCAAGTCTTTCAAAACCAACGGGACATTGCTGGGCTGACTGTAGCTACTGTCTTCAACCTGCACTCGGAGAACGGCGTGACGGCTGTGACGGTGGAGTTTGCGGAGTCGGGCTAGCGTGATTAGGTGGTCGCCGGCAAGGTCTTCCGGGCCCCCGGTGGTTAGCGACCGGTAGATGGCGATCCGGCTGCGCATCGGCGGGGAACCGTCGGCATGCTGCTGTTCACCGGCGAGGCCCTGGCCGAGCTGCGCCAGGAACTCATCTCAACCGTTGCGCTGCAGGGGCTGTTCGCGGAAAAGACTGGTGCACACCAGCGCGACGATCCACAAGCAGTTCAAGAAGGGGATAACCGCGGCCAGCGTGGAGGAGGCGGCGGAGCTGCTGACCCGCTCGTGCACGATCCCCCGCCGTTCCTTCGTCTCCACTTATTTCATCTCATCTCATGCAATTCATCTCATGCATTTCATCTCATGCAATTCATCTTTAGCAATTCATCTCACGTATTTCATCTCACGTATTTAATCCCAACGTCTACAGCGTCGGCTGCCCCGACGGCCGGCCGGCTCGGCCGACTGCGCGAGAACCTGCTCGGCAAGTCTGCCGGTCTAGCGCAGTACGGTCGAGTTAGGCGAGCTAGTGCTAATTGCTGACATAAAGACCACGCAAACCCGCCCTAGAGGCATGTCGCACACCTAGAGCCGAGCTTGCTGATCGCAATACCGTTATTAACTAGTTTCAGTTCAGTTAGTAGAGCGTTATATGGTAACTCGTTCGGCATCCGCGAGTTGACTGCCTGGGACTGCTTCCTAGCCCAGCAACTGGCCGGCGAGGATGCGCTGTTCCCGGACGGCGCCTGGATGCGGCAGGCTAACCGCGAGCAAAGCAGGCGACTGCACAACTCGCTGACCGAGCTGCCCAACCGCAAGGCGCTGCTCGACCGGGGCCGTCAGGCGGTCGAGGTCGTGATGACCACCGGCACCTGGATGGCGGTACTGCTCGACCTCAATGAGTTAATCCAAGCAGGTGGCTGCAGCTTGAAGGCAGTGGGAGCTGGAAAATCAATAGGATTCTTGCGTTAGTGAGATCCCGACCGATTTTAGGCCTGAAATCGGTCTCTATCCCCTGTAGGGATTACTTCTAGAGTGCAGGGGGCAGCCTTCTAGAACTCCAGAAAAAGTCTGTGCGCGCACGCGAAAGGGGTACTGTTGTGCAAAAGTGGAACTACAATTGCACGAACAATTGCGCCTATGCGTGCAAACTCCTAAGACTGTAAAAACTATATTTTCGCACTTGAATATCTCACCGCGTAATGAATACGCCTGAATAAAAACGGACTTTCAGAAAGCCCTCAATCAGCTGGATCTAACAACATATTTTCTGTAGAGATGAAACTGTTGCGCGATGAGATATTCAAGTGTGAAAACACACTCTCTCGAGCGCTCGAGATTTTGGAAGCCACCGATGCAACGGACTTCACGCCCGACCTGGTCGCGAGCCTGGGCGGCGACGAGTTCTCAAGGCTGGTCACAGCGAACACTGACAATCACGGGGCGCTCCGGGTCGGCGAGCGCATCTGCAAGAACCTAAGCTTCGGGGCCCTTTGAAATCGACAGCCGGAAGGTACGCATCGGCGCCAGCATCGGGGTATCGCTGCTCCCGCGGCACGCCACCGAGTTCGGTGACCTGATGAAGCTCGCCGACGCCTCGATGAACAGGGCCAAACAAGGTGAAGACGGAGGACACCTGTTGTTGCTGGCTACTTTGGAGAACAATCTTAAGAATACAGACTCCCATACACGTAGTGGAAAAAAAACCCATTATCCATCTAGCTGTAGATTAGAGCGGGCCTAACTAAAGCAACAAGCTGGAGTGGGTAGTTCCGGATTGCCTCGCGGAGTGTCGTACTGAGACAACGAGCTATTATCAAAAGGCATGAAACTCTCTTCGCGCTCGCGCTTCGTTGCGGCAGAGAGGTAGCATGCTGTACGGAATGTCGTCTGTCCTGGAGCAGGAGATCCGCAGCATCAGAGGCATTGCTTCTGAATAGTGAAGCCTGAAGCGATGGTATTGGTTTCGAGGATGAGGGCAAATGTCAGGATGACAAAATTATTCCTGCACGTGTTTCAGCAAACATGCGGGGGCCTCATTTGGGGCAAGGATTGGGGGCTTACTAACTCTGCTGAAGGGGGGAATTTCTGAACCGGGGCAGCTGCGGTGTTCTTGTCGACGGAGAGAAGGGCGTGTGGAGGCACTGGAGAGGTTGATTTGGGGAGTGTCGCGATAAGATAAGGTAGCTTCAAGCATCGCGGAGCCGTTTGGGGCACGAGGCGTGGGGCGGGTGGGGAGAGGGGGAGGTCAGTGTACCTTCCATTTAGGTGATAAATTGCTAAAGGAAGAAAAGAATGCAGTCGGGAAGCTGCGACCCTGTTCTGAGTGGGACTGTCTGAAAACTCCCACTGCAGTGGAAGTTTTTCGAGTGGGTGGGGGCTTTTTGAGTGGGAGCTGTTGGCGGGCAGGAACAGTTTGGTGTCATGCTGCCCTGCCTGTCGCTCCTGGTCACTTCCTTACCTAGCGCGGTACGCGCACCCTAGTAGACTTTTGCGCTGTGGCTTATGTACCTCGTCCCCTGCCAGCCCTCCCCTCCAACAGGTCCCACTCCATAAGCTCCCAATGCAGTAGGAGTTTCCCCAGGTCAGCCCGGTATGTACTCCCTCCCTTCTTCCTCCTTCCTCCTTCCTTCTTCCACCTCTCCACCTTCTCTTCCCTTCTAGTAAGTACATCAACTCACACCTGCACAACCTCAGAAGAATCATGTCTCGTCATCGCGATTGACATAACCCACTACCCATGGAAGGCGTCGCCTTATTTGTTCTTCTTTCAGATTCCCATGGTGACTTTTGGCAAGCCTCGCTAACGGAGATCGTCAGGTGCAGCCAAATCCAACGAAGAAATCCGACGAAGAAATCCAACAAAGAAATCCAACGAAGCCCCAGCCCACGCCGGACAACCACAACGGACAACCACGACTCGGACGGCGTCCCAAGTGTCAGCGCCGTGGCCTGCCAGCACGCATCAGCGTCTAGCGACTCCCGCACTCGTCAAGTTCGGTGGCATCTCAAGCTTCGACCGCCATACGCGTGATTTCGAAACCGATTCCAGCAACCTTCCAGAACAGCATCGCCGAACTCGTCACCGCCAGGGCGCGGGGGGTCATCACGCCAGAGCCCCGCTCGTTCGACCAACAGGCAGCCACCGCATGCATCCTCAGCAATCACCAACGCGCCATCATCAAGTCAACGTAGCCTAGCAACAGCGCATGGCCCTCGGTGTTTGGCTGAGCCAGGAGCCTGCGGCCCGACTGGGCGCAGTGGGATGTCGTCGGCGCCGCGAGGCGAGCGGCCGACGTGCCATCACGTTATATCTCCATCGGTCGAGTTCACCGGGCGCACGACTTGTCTTCCCGTGTGGTGTATGCCTTGACTCGGCCATGTCCGGCCGCAACAATGCCTGCTGGGCACCGAGTCCGTACTCCGCATCCTTGTCTGGCTCGAACCCACCCCCGGGGTCTGCACTGCGCGACATCTCTGGTGCCGACCTCATTCACGTTTCACCCAGTCGGAAAGGCCTACAGCTCACCGTCAGACGTAACCAAGGTGCCCTCGCCTCAGACGCCAGCCTGCTTGTTTTCCTTGATGCTAACTGCTTGCCCAGTCCCAACAAATCAATCGATACCGACGTGCGACAGACGCCCACCCTGTGCTGAGAAGGTCCTCTCAGACCGACCTACGAGATATAGAAGACAAGCGCTATCTTTGACGCCTGTATGCTATGCGACCTGGGGGATCTGGCGAATTGCGCACGGGTCAGATGGAGATGGCTGCCGGTGTAGTCAAGGTTCCAGCGCGCCATGTGGAAGACCTCGCGGTAGCCAATCCTACTCCGACCTAATTCCCAATTCCCAAATCGAGCTGAACCTATGCATGGCCGAATGAGACAGACGGGGTCCTCCGTTAGGTCCAACAATAATGCCCAGGGTCAAGAAATATTATATATACAATCGATAGTTTGCCCGCCTTTATTGCTCAAGGCGTCCAAGGGTCCCAAGTGTCACGAGCCAGGATAAGGTTACAGTTAGAACAAGGAATTAGGGCTCTATAAGGAGGCTTAGCAGGCTAGTTAGAGTAGTCTGAAAGATAACTCTGATAGCAGAGAAGCACTAGATATCTACTAGGGGCTCTCTAAATAGGCTCTAGTCTCTACTTTTAGATTCTAGGAGGCTAGAAAAGAATATTTAATCTTAGTTATACCTATCTATACTAACTTTCTTATTTTATACTATATACTTATAATATATTCTTCTCTCTATTTATATTAATAAAAATATAAATTATTAAAGTAGTATAATATATAATAATAATATCTATTTAAAGGTTTCTTAAAGAGTTAAATCTACTACTTAGAAGCTCTTCTATAAAATAAAACCTTTTAAATAGTTAAACTTAAAATAAGATATTATAAAATAAAATACCTTTTAAATAGAATAATAAATAGAGTACTAATAATTTACTAGTTAACTAGCTAATAGAGGCTAAATTAGATTAACTTATTAAAAAAGAGAAACAAAAAACCTAATTAAAATATAAATAAGAATATCTAAAAGCTTTAAAAGCTAGCTAACTCTTAGTTTTAATAAACCTTATTATTATCTACTAGATAGTTATTAATAGTTTTAAATTAAAAAAGCACTAATTAGAACTTTAAAGAAAATATCTTTCTATCCTTAAATATAAGAAAGATACTTAGACTAATTATAATTAGTTTATATTTAACTTTAATATATACTTTTTTATAGATAAAATTACTACTAATATAAAATAGATACTATATATTACTAGATATTTAGAAAGTTTAGTAGCTAAATAATAAACTTTATATCTCTTAATAAAATATAAAAATAAGATAAAGAATATTATATAGATAGCTATAAAGAACTAGCTAGCTTATAGAGTTACTAATAAGAGATCTTAAACTCTTAATATATAAATCTAGCTTAAATAAGCTTATTAATATCTAAAATAGTTTTATTAAAGCTTTATTAACTATTATAAGGAAATTAAAATAAAAAGCTTATACTAATAACTAAAAGAGATCTAAATAGCTAATATAATAATATAGCTAGACCTAAAACTTTAATACTATATAATAGTAAATAGACTACTATTCTCTTAACTTAACCTTAATACTAGAATAAGAAATACTAAACTTATAATTAACCTCTAATTCTATAAGATACTAGTAAGAAACTAGATATCTAATTCTAAAATATAGTAATAGAAAGCCTAGAATATAACTTAGAATTACTATACTAGAAATTTAAATAATACTATCTAAGAAGACTAAAGCAAATCTAACTAGAACCTAACTAAAAGCTACCTAGAATAACCTAGAAATACCCTCTAAGATTCTAAAAAAGAAACTATTTACTATAGCTATAATAAGAAAGAGTATATCTTACTAAGATATTTATATTATAAGAAATATAGCTATCTCTAATATAAAGAAAGATTCTATCTAAGTAAATAACTATTAGATAATAACTAGATAACTATTTATATAATCTAATAGAATATAATATAGCTATCTTATATTAAGGTAATTATATAAGTTTAGATTATAGATAGCTAGAAGATAGAAACTATACTTATTAATAGTAGAGCTAATAAGAATATTATTAATTAGAAACTAATATTTATAACTTAACTAGAACCTATTAGACTATTACCCCTTAAAGAGATATAGGATTTAAAAGGTTCTAATTATAGTATATATAAATTAGTAATCTATATAAGTAATATAATAGATATATAATAGATAATATTATATAATTTCAGAGTTAGTAAGAGAGATAGCTATAATACTATTCTAAAACTACTCTAGTATTTTATAGAAAAACCTAATCTTAATTAGAGAAAGTTAGACTAAATCTTTCTCCTAACTAAAAAAAGTATTTACCTTATTACTATAATAAAGAAATTAAAGTAGATATAAAATAAAGTAAAAGTAATACTTATTATAATATTCTAAAAGATATTAAAAATAAACCTATCTAATATCTAACTAGAAATAACTAGTAAAAACTAACTAGAAGTTACTTCTAAAAATCTAAGAAATAAGATTCTCCTAAAATACTATAATTTTATAAAAGTATTTAATATTAACCTAGCAGAAACTATACTAGACTTTAATACTACTAGAACCTATCCTATTAACCTAGAACCTAAAATAGAACTCCTATTTAAACCTATCTATCTATTAGCTAAAAAGGAGTTAGAGAAATTAAGAGAATATATTAAAAAGGCTCTCTAAAAGTACTAGATTTACCTATTAATAAGCTTAGTAAAAGCTCTAATTCTCTTTATTTCTAAGAAAGAGGGAAAATTATAGCTATATATTAACTACTAGAAACTTAACTAAATAACTATTAAAAACTAAGCCTCTTTTCTACTAATTAATAAGATCTTAAACTAATTATTATTAGTAATATATTTTACTAAGTTTAATCTTAAAGATACTTATTACTAAGTAAGAATTAGAAAGGGTAATAAATAGAAAATAGCCTTTTATATATATTATAGATATTATAAATACTATATTATACTATTTAGCCTTATTAATATATCTATAATCTTCTAGATATTTATTAATAAAGTGCTTTTAGAACTTATTAATATTATTTATATTATATATTTAGATAATATTCTAATTTTTACTAATAATATAAATTCTTATATAGATACTATAAAGCAGATACTTACCTAGTTAGAAGCAAATAGCTTCTATACTAATCTAAAAAAATATAAGTTTTATAAGACAGAGATTAATTTCTTAGAGTTTATAGTATTATTAAAAGATATTACTATAAAATAAAATAGAGTCTAGATAATAACTAAGTAGCTAATATCTACTAATATCTAAGAGATTTAATAATTTCTAGGTTTTATAGGATTTTATAAAAGATTTATTAAGAATTATTTAAAAGTTTATAGCTCTCTTACTAATTAACTTATAAATACTATAAAGGGTTAGCTAGTTATAACCTATAAGGTACTAGTTACCTTTTATAAACTATAAACTTTATTTATAAAAGCCTCTATTTTATAATATTTTAATCCCACCCTTTAAATCTAAGTTAAAATAAATATATTAGACTTTATAATAGAAGTAATATTAAGCTAACTAGAAGGTAATATTTAGAGGCCTATTACTTTTATATTATATAAGCTTTAAGGAGCTAAACTATAATATAGTATCCTAGAAGCTAAACTAGTAGCTATTTATAATATAGCTATAAAGTAATAGTATTATTTACTTTACTTATAGTATTATATTTAGTTTATTACTAACTACCTAGATTACTACTATCTAGCTAATAAAAAGACACTTAATAACTGCTAAGTATATCTTTTATAGAACTTATTAATATTTAATTTTAAAATTAAATACTAGCTAGGTTACTAAAACCTAGCTAATACCCTTTTAAGAAAACCTAACTATATTCTAAATAATATTAAGATAAATAAAGCTAAAAACTTATTTCTCTATAGCTTCTTATAATAATTTAAGAACTTATTAACTCCTACTATTAGGAGAATAGATACCTAGAGATAACTACTAATATAACTAGTAATTACTTTTCTAGCAGATCTTATCCCCTTATTTAAGGAGAAAGTCTAGAATATATAATAATAAGACCCCTTTTATATTAATAAGAAGTAGAGATAGTAGAAAATCTAATAGTTACTAGATAACTTAGATCTACTATATTATAGTACTAGTTTATTTATTCTTAATAACTACCCCTTCTAAAAAAAATCCTAAAAGCATTTTAAAGTAAACCCTCTATAAATTACCTAGAAGTTACTAAGATCCTTAAAAGAATCTATAATTTATTCTTTTAGAATTCCTAAAAACCTAATATTAAGAAATATATTAAGATATATATAACCTGCTAATAAATAAAACTAAGATATTACCTATTATATAGGAATCTAGTACCCCTACTAGTATCTAACTAACCTTTTAAGTAAATATTAATTAACTTTATTATAAAGTTACCTCTATCTCTTATAAAATAAAATAAGCTCTATAATAGTATTCTTATAGTTATTAATTAATTTATAAAATATATCTTATATATACCTATCTAAGAGTTACTTACTATTAATAGGTTAGTAATACTATTAATATAATATATCTTCCTTAATTATAAGATTATAAAAACTATTATATTAGACTGAGAATCCCTATTTATAAGTAAATTCTAGGTAGAGGTTTGCTATCTACTAGCTATTAGGAGGAAACTAAGCACTACCTTTTATCTCTAAATTAATAGGTAAATAGAGTAATAAAACTAAAATATTAAGCACTTTTTATATACTTTTTATAATATTAACTAAGATAACTAAGTAGATTAGCTCTTAATAGCCTAATTTATCTATAATAATATCTACTATAAAGCTACCTAGAAGTTACCTGCTAAGTTACTTATAAGCTATATTTTCCTAGATTTTAATAATATTAAATTGCAAACTACTTTTATATCTATACTAGCTATATAAAATAGAATCTAGAACTTACTTATCTAGAAACTAGAGGTAATAAAGCTACTATATAAGTTTAATAAAGCTTATAGTAAGTTCTATAACTAGTAAAAAACCCCTATTATTTTTATAGTAGGAGATCTTATTTTACTTTTAGTAAAAAATATTAAATAAAGATAACCTTCTTAGAAATTTTCTAATAAATATCTAGGCCTATTTAGAGTTTACTAGGTAATTAATAGGGGAAGAGCCTATAAATTATAGATAGATACTAATTATTAAATCTATAATATTTTCACTCTAATATAGTTAGAACCCTTTTTTAGTTTAGCTATACTTTTATAAAATATCCTAATTAATAAGAATAATAATAATATCTATATAGTAAACTATATAGTTACTTATAGGGATTCTAGATAGAACTACTAGTACCTTATTAAGTAAAAGAGTTATAGCAAATTAGATAATTTATAGAAGCTATAATAGAATATTATAACTAATTTATAATAAACTTATAAAGCAAATTTAAAGTTATAATAATTATAAATATAGAGAAAAGTACTAAGTAGGTAGTAGTTATATAGAAGTAGGGTATACTAGCTAGATATTTTAATTTAAGAGCAGCCTAAAAGCCTCTAATAAGATAAGAAAAAAAAAATAAGAAAAATGCCTAAAAGCTAATAATAGTTACCCAGAGATAACTAGTAGCCTACTAGAAATGCTTCTAAGAATTTTTAATCTACTAGGCACTAATACTCTTCTCCTTAATATTATTATTCTCCTCCTTAACCTCCTTATTATCCTCCTTACTCTTTAAAGGGGTAGCTAAACTATTATAATTCTGAGAATAAAGTTAGAAAATAATTTTATAATACTAGAGAGGTATTAGAGTAATACTAGAGAGATACTAAGTACTTATAACCTTATTATAAAACTTATTAAACTCTTATATATATAATAATTATATAATAGTAGAGTTAAGTTAGCTCTTAGCTAAAATCTCTATAATAGTATAGTACTAGATAAGCTTCTTATAATACTCCTTAAAGAGCTTATTTTAAGCCTTAATAGTTCTAGTTAGATACTTAGTAGCTCTAGTAATATTTTCTAAGATATTTATCTAATACTTATCTTATATCTAATCTTACTTAGCCTCTTTAGCTTTATACTTTTTAGCTAATATATTAGCTAAGTTCTTTTTTAACTAGAAAGCCTTTTTAGCTACTAGTTAGATAGTTTTAAGCTTCTTCTAAGTAATAGTTAGTAAGAAAACTATTAGATAACTACTAGGTATTTATCTTATTTTAGATATACTACTTAGAAATAAAAAGCTTCTTATTAGTATTCTTAAAAAGCTACTTAAGATAACTAGAAGTAGCTATTATATTATAAGTAAGCTATAAGTAGTTAGTAGTTAGGTATTACTATAATTATAACTAAAACCTATATTAATATATAGCTTACTGCTACTTATATATATATAGTATTAGTATTTATTAGAGGCTACTAAAAGTAATATAATTAGTAACTAAACTTAAAAGATTAACTAGAAAAGTATTAAATAAGTAATAAATATATACTAATACTTTTATAATATAGAATAATATTATTACTTAGCTTCTAAATAGATTAGACCTAAAGGTAGTAATTATAGAAGTATATCTAGAAAATACTAATAGATATAGTAGGAGTAATACTTTTCTTATTAGAAGAGAAGAACTCCTACTAGTTTTTATTAATATTTTTAGATATAATAGATTTATTATATTATAATTAAGATAAAGTTATTAGAGGAGCAGGGGGAGGCTAATAAGAGGTTAGTAGTAAGTTAGTATTATAATCTAGAAAAATAAAAAGAAAGAAAGATTTAATAGCAGAAAATTAGCTAGTATTTATATATCTTTTACTAATATTAAAGCTAGTAACTTATATAGTTAAAAGAGAAATAATCTTAAAGTTAAGATATTATTTAATATTACTATAATAAGTTAGATACTAGATAACTTATAGATAACTACTAGTAATCCCCTACTTTATAATAAAGAACCTATTTATCTATAAAGAGAGTATACTTTTAATAGTATTATAAAAACTATAAAAATAAAGCAATATAAGAGAGATATATTACTTTAAAGGATAAATTTAAAACACCTAAAATAAAGCCTAATAATAATAAGTTTTAATATTACTTTATAGATAAAAAGTATTATTTTTAGAGAGATATTTATTAATAGTACTATAAGTAACTACTAAATAACCTATAATCTAATAATAAATAAGGCCTTATTAAAAAGAGAATAGTCTCTTAAAAGTTAGATATAAAGCTATAAAAGTAGTTAGAGTAAAAATAGAAGCCTTATTACTAACTTACTACTTCTTTAAGCTACTTAACTATTTAAAAAAGAGCTAATATAATTAAAATAAAAAATACTAAATTCTAGATTTATAGATATTATAGAGAACTAAGACTAAGATTTACTACTAAATAACTTATAGGTAACTACTAGGTAATTACTAGCTTAATAGGTCTAAGAATAAACCTATTAGAGAGGGGGGATTATATTATAAGCTAGAATAAGGTTATAGTTAGAATAAGAAATTAAAGCTCTATAAAGAGGCTTAGTAAGCTAGTTAGAATAATCTAAAAGATAACTCTAATAGCAGAGAGATATTAGATACTTACTAGGAGCTCTCTAAATAGGCTCTAGCCCCTACTCTTAGATTTTAGGGGGCTAGAGAAGAATATTTAACCTTAGTTATACCTATCTATGCTAACTTCCTCACTCTGCACTATACGCTTATGACACCAAGACAGCATGTTCGCCACGTCTAAGATTATAGCCCTTAAGGATGCGGAGACATTGTGGCGGCGGGGCCTATCAGTATTTTAAGTGTGAACATGGAATGGCGAGCTTGATCTCTAATCTTGGGCTAGAAACAACCGGCGGCGTCTTATTGTGTGATTTCGAGTCGTGTGCCAACGGCGAATCCCAAAGGACTTATTTCTGGCACCCCCTTTCTGCGTCCTCCCCCACGTCCCAATACGGCCTATCTCGCCCATCACGTCCACGTCCTCCGGTTCATCTCATCTTCTATCTCTGCTCAGGTCAACGATACAAGATTGGGTGAAGACCGGCATCATCAACGCTCTGGCCAGTTCGGGGCCATAGCATCCCGTTCCTCCCTGTCGTTCCATTCCGAGACGGCGGCCGGCAACGAAGCAGCCAGGGCGTATTAGGCAGTGTTCGGTTTCACGGGGAGCGACATGTGCCGCCGGTATGCGTATGCTCTGCGGAAAGGCCCAGCCTGGCGTTTGGTATGCCAACGGCATCTTTCTGACTTTGGACATCTCGACGAAAGCCAGCGGGGTTTCAAACGTGATGCCGTGCAGCGCCCTACTCCAGCGACTCAAAGCTCAACGGCTCGCGGGGGGCCTCGGCGAGCTCTCCTTGATAGTCTCGGGGAGCTGGGTATTGTCTGAGATAAGGGGATTCGCTCGGGAGGTGTGGGATTATGGATGCCGCCTTCGTAGACTCACGGGCGACAGGACCAGCGGCGACGCAAAGGTCAAGCTCGCGGGAGCGCGGGTCGACCGGGGAGGAGGGGAGACGTGGATATTCCAGGCACGAGCAGGTCAGTTCTTGCACGGTGGTCCCGCCTGATGCACGGTAGTGGTTCTTGCACGGAGCTCTTGCATGGTGGTAGCTTAGTTCTTGCACGGTGGTCCTGCCCGGTCGGTCGTTTTTCCTCCCCGGGCCCTGCGCTTTAGCGGTTTTAGCCGAGGTGGGTGCGCTAAGCGAGGTCGACCTCCACTAAATAAAGACCGCGCTAAGGTAGGTCCTGAGGTCTATTTTGGAGACCACTCTCCCGGTATTTTTCATCGGTCTGGAGACCAGCTTGTCGGTATTTTCAGCATCATCCATGCGGCGAACCCTCCACAAGCCAACCAACCCAACGATTGAGAGACATACTAACGTGCTGCAGCCCTCTTCGTGCCCGATCTCGCATCAACCGCGGTTCGTCCGCCGCCGCCGCCGCCCGACCCCGTTCTGCACGCGAGCCCTCCTCAAGAACCTCATCCCATCCGCGGGCGAGCTCTCAGCTACCTCTCCCTAGCCTCGACCATCACCCTCCCGTCCGCGGCGCCCCCGACAGCCTCGCTAATTACCGCAACGTAAGAACGAACCCCGCGTGAAGCCCGCCCAGATCACCTCCTTCGACGACGTCGAGACCCTCGCCCGTTTCTCCGGCACACCCAGTGAAGGGCATGCCGTACTTCCAGTCGACCACAGCCACTCCAGCTATTCCAAGCATCGAGGCCGACTGTCGATCGTCTCACCAAGCCCAGGCCGTCGACACTACTCGGCATAGAGTCAGGCATATGTCGCTCCCACAACCAAGGGCGATAGATGTGGTCCTGCGGCCAGAGAGACTCAAGGGCGGCGCCAAGAAAGCCGCTATCCACCAATCGATAAATACCAACATGGCCTGCTTTGTGAGCCGCACGACGTGAATCGAGAGATGCCGGTAGAATGGTTTCCAAAATGACCGGGATGCCGGCTGGGCGATCTCCAAAATGACTGAAATTACAGCTTGGCGGTCTCCAGAGTTGAGAAGCACCAGCTTGTCTGCAAAATGCTGAACTATCATAATCCTATATACCCAGCAACAACACCGCGGTCGTCCGAGGCTATGGAAAAGCAGCGTCCTGGACCCGGCGCCATGGATGGGATCACGCCTAGCCCTGACGGTATCTATTCGTACTATATACCAGCAACCCGCCTGTGTCTTGGTACTTGGCGGTCCAAATGGCTTGGCGAAAGCCCTTTACTGAGCGCGCCGCGCTAGATGCCGGACGGCAGGTTGAATGACTCCGATATCCAGCCCAGAGCCAGAACACTTTCGGCAAGCTTCATCGTGATCTCCAGCGTCTGCCAGGAGGATCATGAAAGGGCTCAAGGATCCGCTAAAAGAAACGCAGTAGCGGCGGCATAACGGTCGCCAGTACGGGAACTTCCCTTCACACAGAACGGGTATGTCTTGGCTATGTTATATCGTCCGTCGCAGACGTGGGAGAGGTCGAAGTGGATTGCTTTGCAGCGCTTATTGTTTCCGCGTGTCCCTACCCTTCTTCTTGCTCTTCGTCTCGTCCTTAGGCAGGTCCAAAGCCGTGCTCTCTTCTTCTGCAGCGGCGTCTCGATGCCTGTTGCTGCTTCACTCGCTATTACTGGGGCAATCCTCATTGGTTTGTTTGTATCGATCCTACTCGTCCAAGTGAAGCTCCGGATCTTGTCCTTGGGCAGGTACATCATAGGAGCTCCCCAGGAAACATCCACAAACCGTCGCCGCCTAGCCTGCTCGGGTTCGCGAAGAGATTTCCACTAAGAGTCCTCGGCTGCAGACACATTCGACCTCAGGGGGTTGTCTAGGCTAAAGATGATTTTTTTTTCATTGTATTACAATAAACGACTGAAAGTCATTAGACGATATCTGCGTGTGGGATCCTGCTCGTGAGCTGGGTTGGCCATTCCGAATGTTACGTCACGAGAGGGATAACACCGCAAGGCGATACCAACGGCGGCGCCGAAGGAGGAGTAGCTAGCCAGCTGGAGTTAAAGTTATAATAAGGCAAGTAGCTAGGTAGGGATATATTTATGCTCTATCTTATCAATAGCGCCGTGGAACTAGCCTAGCGACCCCGCAGACAGCGTTGAGGAATCCAGAGTTCGTCGACGACGAGAACCCATACCAGAATGAGCTCAAGACCCTGGTAGACGGCGTGATCACCGTCCTTATGTCGACCGCCCAGCCCCAACTTGGACCGCTTCCAAGGACGCACCTTCAGCTCCAACCTGCAGACCTTCGTGCACAAGCCGACGTGGTCGCATTGCTGGCTCTATCCCAAGCAGAACGGAACGGCGCGAGGGCCCAGGAAAGGTTCATGACAGCTCCATGAAGTTTGCCAATATATTCAGCGATAACATCTTCACTAGATATGCAATACAGTGATGTCCTTCAATAGCGCCTCTCATTGTGCAGCCTTCGCTGGCTGACCTCGACAGCGCCGCTAACTCCGGAACGAGCTCCATTTCTTCCTGCTCGTCCTCCTGTATAACATCGTTCCGTCGCAAGCAAGCGCGCCTTGCTACCCTTTGCGTTCGAGCGTTCGAGCGTTCGAGTTGCGTTTGCTGAGTCCTAAGTCCTGGCATATGCCAACCTGGTTGAGATATGTTAGACACGTCACTCTATTGTGACTGCATCACTCGGCGGATTGGCCGCCCCTCCGCCTCGGCGCGGGACCCTGTTCCGCTGAGCTGCGACCGGCGACTTCTATCTAAGTTGATCTCAGTTCGTCTTTCCGAAAGGGCAGTTGGGTTTTGGTTCTTCTATTCGGTAAAATGTGACGATGGGAATCGGTGTAAGATACTGCGGGACCACTCTGGAGGATGTGTGAGACCGTCCCATGGAGACCGTTTCCACGGCTATGGGCGTCTTCAGCGTCCTCGCCACGCTTTACAGAGAAGGAAACAGCACTTTTTCCACGTTACATTACTGTCTAGGTATACGATCGCGTACGAACCCTCTATCTGAGAGGATCTTCGCCACGGACGATATGTCCTGGAAGGGGCGTCTAAAGATGACTGAAGCCTGGTCTTAGCAGCCTTTTCGGTGTCGGCTCATAATAGAGCGAGACCTTGTTCTAATAGGTCCCCGCTAAGTGTCCTTTGAAATAATGTGCGTAAGATGGAGCCTCTAACGGTAAAGTTACAGCTTCAGACTTTCTTATGTGTCGCCTAAGATGTGTTGTGTCGATGGGGAGAGACGTTTGGCCCTTTTGCGTTTACGGAGATGTGAGGAGCCCGGGCCGCGAAAGCTTGGGGAGTAATAATAATAAGTTTGAATCAACGAGTTAACCCAAGCTGTTGAAGGCACACCATAAGACGGGTCGGGCGTACCTTGCAGAGTTGCAGGGGCCTGCCTAGGGACAGTAGATCGGATAAAGGCAAGGAGATACAAGAAGGCGGTGTCATTGTCCGATGCGACGTCAATGCCAGGTGTTCTGCAGCGCCGACGAAGCCCAAGATGTCACCTTTCGGTTAGCAGAAAATGTTTCAGCTGTTTTCTCTAGGTTGCGGCTAGCGGCACGGGTCTTCTGGAATGTAGAGGCATCCGTCCTCAGTGAGGAGATGAAGGAGGAGCTCAAGAGGGACGACAGCACGGGTCCCGACAGCGCGCTCTTCGGCGAGGGCGCCGCCGTCGCCGCCGCTAACCCCTTCGGCAGCACCGTGAACCCGTTCAGCACTGGTTCTTCGAGCAGCCTGTTCATCACGGCTGTCTCCTCGGCGGCTAACCCCTTTTCAAAACCCGCGAGCTCACGGAGGTGGTCACGGGAGTCGGCTGCGGACTTAAAGATTATATCTCTGCGATTTCTCTAGAGACAGAAGTCTTTGACGCACTCCCGTGGATCCTCTTGCCGGGGTTAACACACGTTCACACACTCTAAATCTAATCGTCTGGATTCAGACTCATAGATTGTCTCCTTTTCTTTCTTGATCAAGGCGGTTTGGTTGGTTCGGCGGACATGAGGTTTGTGTATGTTTCTGTGTTGCACTTCAGTTATGCCTGAATAGCTTGTATTGGCCCCCTGCGGCATCTCGGCTGGCGTCGTCCAACTGGCTGATCTTTCTCTCAAATCAACAAAACGGTCGTCAAAACGCGCAGCTATTACAAGATAGTACGGATTGCAAACCTCCAAAGTCAGGTTACTCACGTGGTAATGAATGCGAGTCGTACAAGCAGGCACCTGTGACGCCCAAGAAGCTCGAGGACATCGGGATGAGGGGGCGAAAGAGGAGTATGATCCGGAGCGAAGCTCCTGACGCGCAGACGCTTGCCCCACCCGGCCTGTCGGCCCCACCCGGCCCTCCGCAGCCCTCCGTAGCCCACCCGGCGCTCTCCATAGCTCTCCGCAGCACTCCATAGCTCTCTGCAGCCCTCCAGCACGTCATTTGGGCTGCTTCTTCGCTCCGGTGACGGCGCTAAAGGGCTTGCCCTCACTTCTTTATCGTTCAAAGTCTATTTTCGGCGACGATGGCCAACGGCTTGGACACCCCTTTGCTGTCCTCGGTCTTCTCCATGACGACAGCGGCGCTGTTCCACTCGACGATGCGCGGGCGAATGGTGCCAGGTCTAGTGCCTAGTAATGACTCATCAAATCGGTCTCTGCCAGGATGTACCAAGACACTCATCGTCACAGTTATTCCGATAAGCATACCGCGAGGCAATGCTAATCAGCAGAACCTGGGGGTTGGAGACTAAGAATAGGAACACGGAGGATGGAAATGACAGTGCGATTATGTTAGTTTAAGGGCTAAGATAAGAGGTCTAAACAATCTCAGGGTTGTTAGAAACTGTCGAGACAGCGCACCACCGCATGGCGATAGTTTTGCGAGGCTTTGAGTTGGTCAGTGAATCTCTCGACTAGATCGTGCAACATCCCCGGCGCTTTTGCAATCCTTAAAATGGTCAAGTTGAAGTGAGGTCAGGAGCTTATGAACCGTGGACGAATTTGTGCGTCTCTGATTCGTTAACTTCTCAACGTTGCACCTGCGCTTCTCTCACTCTCACAACCTTTGCTAAGCGTCAACAACATTACCAGTCTCTTCAATATCGACGACGCAATTCGAGAATAACCAAACCCTTCAGGCATCTCATCGATTTCGACTGATTGGGATTTCTCAGCTAGGTCGTCGTCGTCGTTTCGCCTCCTTTTTTCCCTGCTTACCAACCGATTGCGTCGACCGTGATTATTCGCGACGGAGATCGAGAGGCTAAAGAGCGAGCCGCTGACGACTCAAAACAGCAGCCAACCGTTCATCTGTTCAGCTGCTGGTTTGTTGCTGCTGGAAAATCCATGCCCACCATGCGGCTTGTTTTCAGCAACTGGTCCTAGGACTTTCGCATCTTGTGCCGAGTGAGTACGGAATTGAAGGGGACGACATCACCGACGATGCGGAGGCCAGGATGACTCATATTACCAGTCAGGAACGGCGACCAGGGCGCCAAAGAATACGGAGACAGTGCCACTTTGCAGACCGTCGTTGACTTTGTTTGGGGCCGCCATCTCGTCAGTCGGTCCATCGCTCATCACCACTTCATGCAGTTTTTGGAGATGTACGTACCACTATTCGTCACGAGGTTGCCACAATGACTGACGCTGCTAGGATATGCTAGGATATTCAGGCTCCAGAACCTCCAACCATCGACACCTCTCCAGCGTTCATCGGACTAGGAGTCGTCTCGATGATTGTCTTTGATAAGGCTGAAGAGGCTAGGACTTGCTGGATTGTTCACCAGACGAGGATTCATCTCAATGAATGTCTTTGATGAGGCCGACGAGGCCAGAAATTGCCAGACTGTGCAGCCCAACCTTTCTGACAACTCCGGAATGTTTCAGGCAAGGTCATTCGAGACTTGCGAAGATTGTATCTCCTTTCAAAGGCATTGCCTTGGATGAAGGAACAAAGAAGTCCAAGAATCATCCACAAAGCCATGAAGCAGGTGCTCGAAGCCACGCTTGCCACCGTGGAGGGATTCGAAGGATCTCGAATGCCTCGGCCTCAAATACAACGTTCTCGCAAGGAATCCGATGGTTTCTGCCTAGGAAGCCATGAGAAATCTCTAGCACCTGTTCTACTACTTGAATCGCGCCATCTTGCTGTTAATATCAAATCAGAAGACAGACTCTCGATCCTTACAACGGTCTCCAGAGCACCTCTTCCATACACCAACTCATCATGGCCCCAACGAAGTCAAGATTCAACCAGCGTTGCCGCGAGCTCCAGCGCTTCTGGCAAACGATCGACTCGAGCCCAGGTCACGACGATGTGAAGAACTGGCTTAGCGAACGAAATGGCTGGGCTGCAACTCTGAGCCTTGCGCGCTCTACTGAGCCAGATGTCGATGAAAACGAAACATTTCCCGAAGAATGGCTCAAAAGCGGCAACCGCAGCCTGATTGCTGTCTTGGCTTACTTCAAGAAAAGTTGGCTTCCAGGTTCGCCACCGGATGAGGAGTCTGGTGAAGCTCCTCACGATCAAGCGCAGCCTCCTCCGGTCCTTGATGAGGAGCCTGGCGAAGCTCCTCACGATCAAGCGCAGCCACCTCAACAACCCGAGGCTGAGCCACAGCCGGAAGCTCGCCCTGACCTTCAGACTCAATCGCGAACGGGAACTCAGTCGCGAACGGGAACTCAGTCGGGAACAGGAACTCAGTCGGGAACAGGAACTCAACCGCAACTAAACCCTAAGCTTGTTTTACCTCCACAAGAACTGCAACAACAAGCACAAACAAGTGCGGGTAGTGTTCCTGGCTTTAACAGGGATCCATTTCGACCCAGAATTCGCCCCGAGACTGGAGTTGGCGGCTTTGGCACCGACTTTGACGAAAATCTCAGAATGGGCGTTCGCCCATTCACGCATACACCGAAACCTGCCCACACCGGTGCCGGCAGCGACGGCAGAACTACGGGATACAGTAACGCGGCTTGCGAACAACAACAACAACAAGCACAAACAAGTGCGGGCGGTGTTCATGGCTTCAACTGGAATTCCTTTCGAACCAGCACTCGACCCGAGACAGGTGTTGGCGGCTTTGGCATCGATGCCGACGAAGATCTCATCGTGGGCGTTCGTAGGCTTATGCCTACACCGCAACATACCGGCCACGAAAACATGGAAGAGGAGAGGGTTGAAACTTGCGGATGGTGCAAGGGATCGCACGAGACATCGGCGTGCGACGTTCGTTGCCCTGGCTGTGGTTCCCGTAATCATCGAATCCTCATGTGCCCGGTCTCTGTCTGTGTTATATGCTTCCCAAGGTACCGGGCTGAGGATGATTATTCTGCCGCTGGAGCAAAGCTACACGTCAACAGGGAATGCAGGCTGGGTTTCTGATTCAGGATAGTCATTGGGGAGGGAGAAATGATGCGGTGCTCAGGCAGCCCGCGAGACAGAACATCTCCTTAAAGAATGCGAGGTAGTCTAGTAGATAATGAGTTGCGCTAGACTTGTAATCTTTCATCAGATTCCTGGTGCGCTTATGATCGTCTAGACGGTCCTCAATTTCTGGCGCTATTTGCTTATGTGTCTAAATAACATAAAATTCCAGCATTCCCTTCATTCTCTAAGATGAAATTGCCTCTGCTTAACATCCTATAGAATTCCAGTCTATACAACCCTAGTCCGTGCAATCCCAGTCTGTGCAATCCTAGTCCATACAATCCCAGTCCGTGCAATCCCAGTCCGTGCAATCCCAGTCCGTGCAATCCCAGTCCGTGCAATCCCAGTATGTTTGCGTATCCCAACCCAGAATACAACGCAGTAAATGCAAAGAAAATAACACTCCGATGTCTAGTCCCTACGTTCTCGAGCACCCCGTAAATACCACTGCTGCAATTCATTTGGTGTCTTATCTTGACCACCATGTGTCTGGTCGGATTGGCGGTTAATGGAATGTGTATTCTCCTCGACAGCACGACGGTTGCCGCTTTCAAGCCCACGTTCTCGAGCACCCCGCAAATACCACTGCCGCAATTCACTTGGCGTCTCGTTTTGACTACTATGTGTCTGGTCGGATTGGCGGTTGATGGAGGGTGGGGTCTCCTCTGCAGCACGATGGTTGCCACTTTCAAGCCCACGTTCTCGGGCAGCCCGTGAATACCACTGCCGCGACTCACTTGGCTTCTCGTGTTGGGTATCCTGTGTCTCGTCGGATTGGCGCTTGGTGGAGGGCGGGTTCTCCTCTGCGGGACGATGCTTGTCACTTTCAACCGGCGGCAAAGTCCGCAGCTCGTCCTGGATCCCTTGGAAAGGAAAGTGTTGCCCTTCCCGCCGTCTGTTCAAGCTCTCAAGGAAAGTCTGCGCCGCGTTGCTGTATCCCGTAGTTCCGCCGCCGCCGCCGCTGCCGGCACCGGTGCGGGGTTGCGTCGACGTGTGAGGCACGGGTGTAGGAGTGAACCCTGAGTGCTGCGAACGTTGGTGGGTGTGTTCCGGCTGAAGGATGGTATCCTCGTTCGCATGCAGTGCGGTTGAGGCTCTGCCATGGTTGTCTTGAGGTGGGGAATGATGCGAAGTGGCTTCGAATGCCCGTCCAGTGTTCTCGCTTTGAACAGGACGTTGTTGAATGGTCGTCTCAGCGGAGACGTACGAGGTATCTGCGCGCCGGTTCATGATTCTAGGGCTGCTTCAGCTCCTGGTGTCTTTTGAAAACAACTTGGAAGGATTCACGATGAGATGCGGCATGGTCTCTACGATGGCCTGTTTGGCCATCTTTGTTTGGTTTTCAATGCGAGCCCGGCTAAGCCTCGGCCGGACGTGGGTCACGTAACCCACTAGCCGAGCCAATGATCCCGGATATCCCGCTCAGCTAGATCTCTAAATAGCATCACTACTTCCACACTACTGTATTGCTACTGCTACTGTGGGTGTGATACCTATCGATAGAATCCATGTGATACCGACAGTTTTAAATTACCACGGCCGCCGTCAGCTCCATCATCCCACCTACAATTTAGCATGCTGTCATCGCCATCCATTTGGAGCACCCAGACTTTGAATATAGAGATAACTGGGCTTCGTTAACCAAGTGGCTTCAATGGTGAGTGTGTCATGGATGGATCTGCGCCTTGTGGGCCAGGCGCAACAACTCAGGAACTCCCATAATCAGGAGGCTAATGAGGCCGGGCACCCATGTTGCGGTGGCGTCGGTTTTAAAATTTTCAAGAACATCCTGATGTCTGGCGCCACCGTCCGGGCGTTTCTTCCTTTCCTTGTCCCAGCACCGGCCTTCTTCAAGAAGCAGGCGAGACGAGATAAAGACATTGCTCTGGAGGGATCTGGAGGGATCCAAGCATTTCACACAATCAGCCTCATTTCTGGTTCTAGAAATGAAACGGGAAATGACGGAAAAGGTGACCAAGGTTAATTCCCAGCCTCACAGACTGGCAAAAGTGACACAGGCCAACGGGGGCGTCCAATGACCATGAGTACAACGAGCTGTAGATAGAAAGCGGACCAAGCGTCAACCAGGGGTAAGGAAATTTGAAGTTCCCGGGGCACTGGGAAGACATCGCTTTCGTGTTTGTTGCGAAGAATGAAGCTGATTGCGGTGTTTTGTTCGTTCGTTGGTGGAACAGGACGCCCCAAGCGACTCCTGGAATGAGAACGAAGGAAGTCAGGAGGTGATCAATCCGATGCACCAACATGAGGAGATGTGGCTCTGAAATGTCTTTGTACCGGAATTTTCATCATTCAGAAAGAGTCTTGTATGTTACAGGCGAAACGCATCGAACACCTATGGGCTTTTGGAGCTACCAGAGCCAGACGTGTTGTTCCGCGATGCAACTGCGACGACACCACAAGACTGACACCGAGAGATAATCTCAGATGAGGCCACGTATATTTAGATGCCGTCTCTTATTTCAAGAGTTTCGAGATTACATGACTGTGCTCACTTTTCAACTCTACTGTGACTGTCTAGTCCTCCGCGCAGTCGACGGATTCCGATTCAACAGACGGTTGCCCTCAGCTGCTTGTATCGCAACGTGAATCCAAATCGCGCAACATGCCTTCTCCACAGAACCAATATGGCAATCGAAATAAACACTCGAAGCCCCAGCAAAAGGCCTCGGTGTCCAGCAAAGACCTCCTCCATCTTTTCGATTCCGACTACAAAGACGATACCGCGGTCAAGTCAGCAACCAGAAAATCAGCACCCATCCGCCCGCCTGCTTGTTCGAATGTTCATCATCCATCTTCAGCTAGGACTGAGCTCCCGCAGACTCCGATTAGGGAGTCATCTGTGGCCTCAACACCAGCACCAATTTGCCCGCCTGCCTGTTCGAATGTTCGTCATCCATCTTCAGCGAGGACTGAACTCCCGCAGACGCAGTTCAGGGAAGCACCAATCCGCCCGTCTGATTCTTGGAATGTTCATTATCAATTGTCAGCTAGAACTGAGCTCCCAGAGACACCGTTTATGGAGCTCGCACAGACATCGTTCAGGGAGCCGCCTTCGGCCTCCATGGGCCGTAATGAACCAGACCAAACCACAGCCCCCGCTACCCCCCGGGAGCCGGAGATGATCGCCCGGATGGCTCCGGTTGACCCTCAAGCGGCGGCTGTTCAACAGACGCAGACAGAGCGCCCTCTGAATGAACTGATTTGGTGGATGCTGACGCGACTGAACGTCCCTATTGGCATTATGCGCTCCGCTGGCGCCTGGCTGCTGCTCAATCCCATTAAGACTGTGAAGCTTGTCTTCTCATGGGCTATGATCCTAGCCATTAGCTGGACGTTTTTCCTGCTATATAACACGGCAAAGGGTACCCTGGAGCCCTTATTCGGGGCACTTTTATGGTTCAAAGGCATTTCGGCTTGGGGTTCGACTCTGGCAACGTCTGCAACGACAGCAGCGGCAAAGGCCAGCCAAGGCATCGTCGGAGGCCTGGTCCATCACCAATCGTCGTGGGCTCTGCTTCAAGAACCGGGCCTCGTCTTGCCTCGTATCGACACGAGCTTTCAGGTGACAGTAGGCCATGTGAACGGTCTCCTTGCAGCGGCCATGTCACCGCGAGAAATGGTGGGTTTCACGTCTCAGCTGATACCAATGACGGAGTCTTGGGCCAAGGCTATGAGGGATTGGGAGTTGCTCCGCCCAGACTGGATGCAGAGCGTTGTTAGCTTCCTCGGATACTCAATAAATCATGCACACACACTTGCCATCTTGGACCAGAAGTGGGCGCATCAAGAGAAAGAACGCGCGGCCGAGGCCGCACGACTGAAGGACTTGTCGTGGCTATGGCAACTTGGCCGGTCTTTGACCAGATGGCTTGGAAGAGAGCACGACACACCTGTTACGACCGAGGGAAAAAAGACTGAGTCGACCCTCATGCATGCCCGAGAAATCCACGGCACGGTGGAGGCACAGATACGCAGCTCGAAACGCTACGTTGAGTCCTTCTCGGGCCTTCAGGAACGGCTCTCCAGCACCGTGGAGCCGGCGTGTATCACGTCGTGGCTCCAAAAGTCCCCTAGTCAGTCCGTTCGCATCATCAACGGGGCCGCCTCTGAGTCGGAGATGGCGGAAGAGAACATGTACGACGCCAAGATGTCGCTGAAAACGTTGTGCACCGTCGTGAAGGAAGCAACCACAGAACTCGAGAAGGTGAAGGACCAGCTGGAAAAAGACCAGTTTCTCTTGCTGCGGCAGGCTGAGATATTGTCTGAGCAAGTCAATGCCTTGGCTCGGACGTCGCAGACGTCGGAGACTGAGATGCGGGTTCTTAGAGGCAAGGTGATTGATACTGTCAAGAAGGTCGCTGAGACTTTGACCGAGCACTTTGAGGACGCTTACTACAGCTGAGGTGGATCAGGGGCTTTGGAATGTGATGGAGTACGCATGGTGCGGTTGATGGTGGTGATTCTGGATTTCAGGTTTGTCTTTCTGAATTGGGCGCGTTAGATCTCGTTTGATGGCTTTCGGGTTTGTTTGACTGGTTTGGTTTCAGGCTGCGTTAGATCTCGTCTTATATTTGAGCTGTATTTTCTCATATCTCTGTCATTTCTCATGTCTGAGAGAGGCTTGTCGTGGAAGATGAAAGAAAGAACATGGTTAGATTGATTCCTCCGGGCTCAGCATAGGCTTCCAATCACTTCTTTTTGTTTCTCAACAGATATTTCCACTCGGGTTTCTCCAGGCAATTTCCATTTCCAATCATTCTCTCAACCGTTTCTTCTACTTATCAAGCATCAGAAACCCAGTCACGAGGCTGCGCCGTTAGAAACTTCATTCCCGTGGGATTCATTGCCTCGTCCAATTCTGTCAGGAATATCCTCCACACGATGATGAACATCGTACACTTTTGTCTTTTGGCGATTACCATCTACGTTATCTACATGTTCCGGGGTGATAAAGGCACACCAGACCCCGTGGAATATACACCTAATTTCGACCGCGATTCCCACCGCACGATGCTCAGTAAGTCTGTCCTGAAATTCGTCACACAAACGCGCCGGCCCCCCATCTCTCTCATTCCCGAGGACGGTGTCCTTCACTGCCTAACAAGGAGCTAACATCTGATGACCCAAAACTAGCAACGATGTGCAAACTCCAAACAGACATCCACAAGAGATACGGACACCACCGGACACTCTACAACCTCCTCAACGTCGACCGCCAAGTCTCCTCGCGCGCCCAGATCGCGGAGGCGCTCCAGAAGGTGAATCAGGAGTTGGCTCCCGGCATGCAGCGTTGCTGGGCGTTACTCAGGGAAGCACGCCAGGCTGTGGGTGACGGTGCCATGGTACAAGCGTACGAGCACCTGCCGAGCGCGTGTGCCGACCCGGCGTACGTAGGTCTGGAGGGGGACCTCAGCCTCGCCAACCGCGCCGCCGACATCTTGTGGACCCCGATGTATCGGAGCAAGTACGACAGCGAGGTGCTCCACAGACTTGCTCTGCTGGCGGGGATCGAGGATACCGAGAGGGAGGCCGGTCCATCGTCGTCTCGTCGTGGTGGTGACGACTTGGCCTCGCAGCTTCATAAGAAAAAGGAGGCACAGACCAAAAGTGACGAGAGACTATGGGGACTTTGTAAGGAGTATTCGACGGAGTCATCGACGGCATGATTTAAGTTGTGATGCTCAAGTAGGATTTCGATCGCATGGTGTGATGTTACATGTACATCGATAGCGCAGGGTCATTGAATGAATGAGAGAAATTCTGATTCCGTCTTTTCAAGAGTCTACCCGATGGTTGGGGTTCGCAGCTACGTGTCAACTGTCCACTGAAGTCATGTCACAACTATGTGATGGAGCCGTCGACGGGATGATTCAAGATGAGATGCTCAAGCAAGGATGTGGATCGCATGGTGTTGTGATGATTTACATGTAAATAGATAGCGCAGGGTCAATGAATGAGAAATGGTTCTGATTCCGTCTTGTCAAGAGTCTTCCCGATGGTTGGGGGTTTGCAGCTACATGTCCACTGAAGCCATGTCACCCTTCCACTTCTGTTTGGCCGCGCGATACTCCTTCCGGCACCTCTCCACCTCCTTTTCCATCCCCAGCAGCTCCACGGCACTCTCCGCCGCCGCCTTCTTGGCTGCCTCCTCAGCCTGGCGCAGCAGTTCACGAGCTCGGCTCTTGGCAATCCATCGGTCTACCGAAGGGCTGACCTCGTGCCTTTCTGGGACTCGCTGGAGTTCGGGATCCCATCTGCTCCCGTTTTCCATATATTGCTTGACGCGTTGAATGTGGTCGGCTTGGTCCTGGGGTGGGTAGACATCGGGAGCCATCGTCAAGAGGGTCGAGAAGCTCGCGTGGGAGAGGAGAGACTTGGCCTTGGGAGCAGGTCTGACCTCGGCCTCGGGAGGATGATGATGATAACCAGCCCTCTCCGCCTCGTTTCGCTTCGCCTCACGCAGTTGCTGTGCGGCAGCAGTCTTGGCCAGGGCCTTTGCCCGCTTTCGCACACGGTTGTGGTGCCGAAGCCAGGCGAAGGCGGAAGCTGGATTGTTCTTCCAGTCCGCCAAGGTCGTCGCGTCGGGCTGAGAACTGGGCCCGTGGAAGTCGTAGCACTTCCAGTACGTGTCGGTCATGTGCAGAAGCATGTTGATCCAGGTGTGCATCATGCGTTTGAGGCCGGGGTGGTGCATGTCGCAGAGGGACTGCAGGCGGTCGATGTGGGCTTTGAGTTCCGGCGACGTTGTGAGGGCCTCGAGGGACTGGGCAATTGCCTCTGAGCGCTGACCGTATCTCGCGATGCCCCAGACGAGGAGACCCTTGGTTCGGTGGCAGTAGTAAACGCGCTTTCTCGAGCGGGAGCGGGTGTATTCGGTCACGGGGACGCCACAGAGGAGCTGGGACGCAGCGGAAACAAGTCAGTTACAAATGGACTGACCCGCAAAGGGATTCTGCGGTCATGGGGGGGAAACTTACCTCGTTGGAGTTGTTCGTGCACATGCTGGCGTCAGGGAGATGTCCCAGGTCAAGCAGAGAGATAACGAACCGGTCGAGATAGAGTAGGAGAGCTATAGATGAGAGCATGAACTTATAAAGACGAGATTCCGGCCGACGAGAAGTGTAGCGAGGCAAATGGAGGCGACGAGAAGTGTGGCGAGGCAGGTAGAGGCAGTTAGAAGCGAAGCGAGGCAGGGGGAAGCGACGAGAGGTATAGGGAGACAGAGAGAAGCGACAAGAAGTATGGCGAAGCAGGCAGAATGGCAAAAGCTGAGAAACGCGGGATGGGAGGTAGTGGGGGAGACAGGGACAAAGGAAGAGTTTAGATGATCATCACATTCGACATGATCAGCGTATCATGTCTCCGTACAGCTGTGACGCCTGACAGTGTTTTCCCGGTTGCTCCAGCCAAGAAATGAGCCATCAATATTCCAGATCAAAACAACAAACGGAACTCATGTTGTCACGGGACGATGGCGAACCGTGCACGCACCTCGATGAGACATGGCGGGTTGACACTGGACAACAGGAAACCAGGCAATGAGGATGAAAACAACACGGATGGTGAACAACAGCAAGGAGAACCTCGCGAAGCGATACACGCCGGCGCCCCCCACACCTTCCATCTCTTTTTCCAACTGTACACACCCATCAACCCACGACACATCAACCCACGACACATCAACCCACGAGACATCAACCCAAGTCAGCCTGCTCACGCGCCGACATGGCCTTCAACGCGACCACAGCTCCCACGGAGCCGCAGCATGACAGCTGCGTGACAGCTACGGTACGTCTCTGGTGGCCATCCAGGTCCCTTGCCTCTGCTCCGGAGGAAACCATCCACTAACGCAGCAGAAGCACCTATGCGGAACCCCGATCACAACCTACACCAACTCCAAAAAGAAAGTCCGATTCTGCCATCGATTCAAGGGCGCAGCCGTCTGCCAGGTCATCCGGAGGCAACAGGAGCCTGGCCCGCCGAGCTCGAAGTCCGGGGCAGAGCTTGAGCAGCACCTGTGGGAGGCTGTCAGACTTGCTGGGTACCCCGAGCTCAAGCGGTTCCGGCGCACCTTTAGCAGTCTTGCAACGCATATCATCGAAGAAACGAAGGCGGGTCTTCTGACCGAGGGTGGCGAGTTGTGGAATGGCATCGATGTGTACGTCGTGGCGGCGGACGGTGGCGACTGGGATAGCCGGCCCCGGGAGGCGTGGGAGTGGTTTAAGACACAGATGAAGCGGCGAGCGGCGAGGAAACATAAAGAGAAGGATGACCATGAGAACGTGATAGCAGCCGCGACACAGGCGCTAGCGGCACTCTCGAACCTGCGAGGACGAGTCGTGGACGCGCATGACCTCCTCCGACGGACGATCAGCCTTGAGGGTGCGAGAGACCTGGCTGAGAGCAGCCTTGTGAGAGAGGAGATTGAGATGGCGGTGGCGACAGGATCAGGTGGACTCGAGGAAGAAGGCACTGATGGCAAGGCGAAGAAGGATGCTTTGTCCGCTGATGTCAAGAGTGCCCAAGAGAAGTACGAGCATGGGCTCAAGCGAGCAGCAGCGGCCCAGAGCGAGATCACCAACCGCGAGGACGATGCTGCGTTGGACAAGCTGGTCACTGTTCTGGGTGGCAAGCTGACGATAGCTGAATAGCGCGCGCGCGCGTGTTTGTGCGTGGATGGATGATGACACGCGTAGCCGAGACCAGAGCACAACAAGTAGCCAATCTGATACCTTGCCTACTGCCCAAAGACGAGGTCAATCAACACCCCGGCCTCGTCATCACGCACCTGCTTTCCGTGCCAAGGGTTTGCCACAACGGCAGTAGATGCGAGTCCTGCGAGATCGTCTCGCAGCCC
This sequence comes from Colletotrichum neosansevieriae, assembly GCA_036785495.1. Classification (NCBI taxonomy): domain Eukaryota; kingdom Fungi; phylum Ascomycota; class Sordariomycetes; order Glomerellales; family Glomerellaceae; genus Colletotrichum; species Colletotrichum neosansevieriae. The sequence goes on along the minus strand of JAVHLV010000141.1, from coordinate 123,325 downwards.
GTTGATACGTCGCAAGGCGACGCGAGCATCCTCGTAATACTTGCTTCCAGAGCGCTTTTCCGTGCGCCGGACTACCGAGCGACACTGGACGAGAGTATCCTTGCATGTCACGGCGGCGGCAGGGTCAAGATGAGCATGTGCTCCTCCCCCGCCCTGGACACACTGGAGCAGCGACTTCACCGAGATGATGGCGTCGTCGATGGCCGACAGAGTACGCGACTGGGAATGATCCGCAGCGTTCAGCTTGGTCAGCTTCTCGTGGTTGATGGCGCCGACCAGGGCCTGGAAGGATGTTGCCAGTGATGCCATCACGTCGGTGCCATGGTTCGGAATTGCTGCGACCGACTTGGACGGTGCTTTGCCCAGGGCCTGAAAGGATGTTGCCAGTGATGCCATCACATCGGTGTCATGGTTCGGAATTGCTCCGACCGACTTGGACGGTGATGGCGTCTTCATAGTCGGAGGCGTCGCGGCCAGGTGCGGCAGCTCAGGCAGCTCGCTTGGCGGGTCCTGTTGCTGGTTGAGCCATGCATTGACGTGCTGTCCCATGCGTAAGGGCGTCGAAAGAGGGGTCAAAGAGGAAGGGGTGGGCTGTCGTGTCTTGTCCAGGTTGTGTGGTGTTCTCGGGCGACGTTCCTGGCGTGCCAGTGAGACGTAAGTGCCTTTGACCAGATCCTCGTGTTCAACGTCCTGTTCCCGAACGGTGGGGAGGGAGCGTTGCGCGGCTCCCCGGCGCCGTCCGCGGCGAGCCCCCAGGTTGCTGCTTGAATCGCTCGGGAAGATGGGATCGTCGTCATCTTGCGGCCCCGGAGTAAAGTCCCCTTCATCACCGCGCCGATGTTGAGGTGTCGCGGGCGGCGTTAGCGGCATGTTGATGGGATTGAAGGATGTTGTCGACACACGGCTTGATTCATCGTCTCGGGGACGCGAGGAAATGGACTCTGCAGCGTGCGAAGGCGCATACCACGGATTGAAGGTGCTTGTTGATAGGCCGCTCGAACCAGACCGAGGTGGTGGTTTGGACGGTGTGTCTGATGGGGCGTAAGAAGGGTTGAATGAGGTGGTCGACCATCCGCTCGATGGAGCGTCCGGGGTCGACAAAATGGATTTAGTGGCGTGAGACGGCGCATACCACGGATTGAACGTGGTTGTCGACGTGCTGCTCATGCCAGACCGAGGTTGTGACTTTGAAGATGTGTCTGATGGGGCGTACGAGGGATTGAATGAGGTGGTCGACCATCCGCTCGATGGAGCGCCCGGCGTCGACAAGTCTGTAGGAGTGTAGAAGGGGTCAAAGCCGGTGGTGAGTACACCAGACGATTGCAAACGGCCGAAACGTTGGCCGGTTGGAGTGATAAGAGTTTCAGGAGGGGGAGGTGGCAGGTATGTGGGATTAAGGCTCTCGGTAGAAGCCGGGGGGTGTACGACAAGGGAAGTCTGCTCCTCGACAAGCGGGAGAAGGGGAGGCTGAGTCTCGCCATCCCAGTCAGAACGGGTCCACGATGACGTCCATGCTGGCCAGACGCAAGTGCCGTCGACCTCGTCCTCGACGATGATCTGGTCCTTGACCAACTTCACGAATTTGGCCTCCAGGGCGCGCTGCACTCGGGGATACACGACAGCAGAGTAAGCACTGCTGGGATGGACGCAGTTGAGATCGGTGAGGAGGTCTTCAAGGTGTTCTTGACCGCAGGATCGCCGGTTCGGCTTGTGCTTGGCGAGATGGCGGTACATGGCGAGATGGGCGCGATGGCACCAGTCGATTCGTTTGTTCCTGCCCTTCCGAAGCAGGGGGAGGGGCACGCCCTCGACGGACTGGATGAAGCTGTCAGCTAGGTTTTGCTTGAAGAGGGATTGGAGTTTACCTCGGCGGTGTTGCCTCTGCACATCGCGGATGCTGATGTTCGAAGCGTCAAGGTTGGAGGCGTCGATGGTATCAATGAGAGCATGCGACACATAGAGAGAGGCGAGACGAGAGATATGCAGAAAGCAAGACGAGAGATGCAGAAAGTAAGACGAGAGAGGCAGAAAGCAAGACGAGAGAGAGGCAGAAAGCAAGACGAAAGAGAGAGACGGGGAAGGTCTAAGCCCTAAGAGTGATTAGCAAACGCCATCATGGCCACGAAACGGGCTATCCAGATACCCTCATCGTCAGACAGAACTCTTGTCCAGAAGCGAAGATCGGCCAGTCGGCGAAACTCCATCGCCGACAGCGTGTAAACGAAGAGGGTTGAGAGACAGACAGGCTGCTCCACTTTGCGCTGAAGACTAGTGGGAGGAGTTCGCGTGATGCAGGTGGACGGAACCAAGCATCAGGTTCAAGCAAGAGTCCGCGGAAGAGAGGGCGGTGGGGGGGGGGCCTGGAGGTGGGAGAGGGTTCATGCGATGCCTGGGGACGCAAGAGCCCCAAGTTCTTGACGGGTGGTTCATGCAAGCAGGAGAGTGGAATCCAATGCCATCACGGATCCAATAGCATCTGGCCAGGCTGTTTGTGGGAAGAGACGCACTTGCGCCGGGCGATAGATATGAACGCTCGCCAGTCCCTCCCATCGACAGTCGTCTTTGCCCGTCATCTTTCTCCCTTTTCCACTTGGTCGAGTTGGCACACCTGAACTGAGGCTTGCAGTCAGCAGCAGCAACAGGAACAACTCCCAAGAAGCCTGACGGTGAAGTCATGAGACAATTAGACAACATCGCAGACACAGCAGCAAACTCCAGCATTCTGTGTGCGCTTTGAGACCGCTCCCACTTGTTTGCGGTTGAAGAGGTGCTTCTTAAAAGGTATGGCTGCGTCCTGACGAGTTGCTTCAATGTTGAGCGCACACGGCTAACAAAGTGGCAGGGAGACAACAAGCACATCTAACCTCTCTCTCCCACTTTGAAGAGCACCCACGCTTCCATGGATGCGGGTCGGCTGTCGAGAGCGCAGCTCACCAAGATATCATACGCTTGTCGACACCGCTGCCGTTCGTTTGCCATTGACGAGACGACGCTTGATAGGTATGGCTATGCCCCTGAGAGGTTGCTGCGATTCCGAGAGCACTTGGCTAACAGCGTGACAGACAACGAGCACATCTTGCTTCTCTTCCGGGGGTGGTCTTCTTGAAGAGACTCCACGTCTCCGTGGGCCCGGGACGTCAGCATGGTGGGTGGCCTTGGTGAGCGTTGTGAGAAAGGGGCGATTGCCTGGCGGCTGCAGACGCCATCAATTCCCCTTTCTCACGACGCAAGCTTCTGGGTCACCCAACGGCGCGATCCGTTCCTCTTCATGTCATTGTATCGCGAGCGGGTCGCATCTCGGTCGTCTCGTTCGTCTCGGTCGTCTCGTGGGGGGTATTCTCATCGTCTTCGCCTCGTATCCCGTTCGTCTCGGGTTGGACATCTCCATGATCCTCGGGTGCAGTCGCGATGAGCTCTGCCTCTCCCCCTTCACGCTCATCATGGCTTGGTTTGTGCTCAATGCCTCCCAAGACGGCCATGATGACCACCTCCTGCTTTTTTGGAAGCCCTGTCTCGTACGCTCAATCGCTCCTCCTGCCCTTGTATTGCGAACGAGTCGCATCGCGGTCGTCTCGATCGTCCCGATCGTCTCGCGCGGGGTATTCTCATCGTCTTCGCCTCGTGTCTCGTTCGTCTCGTTCGAATCGGGTCGGGTGTGTTCGTGTTCGCGCGCATCGTCATGGGCTGCGCCGTTCTTCCGCTCTGCTACTCGTCATGGCTTGGTTAGCGCTCAATGCCTCCAAAGAAAGCCATAATGAAAGACGATCACCTCACGCTCCCTTTGGAACCTCGGAAGCCCTCTTGTACACTTAATGGGAACAGCTAGTACCCTCAATGGGACTGGCATCAAAAGCAGCCCTCTTGTACCATCAATGGGAGCTGGTACCCTCAATGGGACGAGCACCGAGAGAAGCTCTCTTGAACCCTCAATGGGAGCAGCTGATACCCTCAATGGGACCAGCACCAAGAGCAGCATCGTAGAGAAGACCGAACCACCCAGACACAAGCGCCGGCCAGCCGCCTGCCTCCGCCTCCGGCAGTTCTGTCGTCTACCCTCAATGGGATTGACATCGGCAGAACGCCGAGGACACCATCCACAAAATAAAACAAACCACTCAACCACACAACCACACGTGTCCACATGTCGGATGCCCTCGGTGTTTGCTACCTGACTTGCGTGAGCTTGGTCGGGGCGCATGGTGACGGTCTGGCCAGCCGTCGCTGTGTGCCCAGTCCAAACTCCGGCCTCCGGGCTCAAGTCTTTGTGCAATCCTGGCAGCGAGGCGAGGCGACAATGGCGTGGCGCACGGGGCAAGGGGCAGGGAGCAAGAGCGCAGGCAGGGTTCATACCCTGGGGATGGGGGAAAGAAGGTGATGGGTTCTCACAGGATGGAAAGGTGATGGGTATCTTGTAACTTGATAGTACACCGTTTGATCGCGTGGAGGTTGGTCTGGCCAGCCAGCTTCTATAAGATCTACGGGGTAGCAGGGTAGATGGGGGACTCGATCGAGAGTCGTAGACAGAGAAACAGAGAAAAGAAGATGAATGAGACAAACAAAGAAACCCGATATAACTTGCCGTCATTCATGCGGCACCCTTGTCTCCCGATGGCGGTCTTGAACCCCACCTTTTGTTCTTCTGATACTCGTTGATCTTATCCCTGTAGAGATTCCACTCGCGCTGGTGGAGCACGATCTCGAGCGCGGCGATGTTGTAGTCGCGCTCGTGGATCAACTGCCGGCTGTGAGCCGTCAACGACAGCCACACGGGGCCGTACCAAGCCACAAACTCGTCGACGGTAGCCTCGATGGCCACCTCTGGGCGGGCGGGAATCCTCACGCCGACGGGTTCGGGCGGGTCCTGTGTTGGTGCTGCAGGGTTCCGAGAAAGGAACGGAATCAGGTGGTAGATATTGTAAATCCACGAGGAGTCTGGAGACCGAGAAGCCCTGGCGTCCCCGCGTGCCCCGGCCTTCGCCTCTTCCTCGACGAGACGATCAAACGCCGCGTAGACGCTGCTGAGGTAGGCGGCCTGGTTTGACCTCTTCTGTTCCTCTGCGAGGTCCCGCCTCCGGATCTCTTCCACTTGAAGGTGACTGTAGCGTTTGAGCTGCGCGGCCATGCGGTCCACAGCTTGGTGTATGGCGGCGACGTCAGGTTCGAGAGTGGTGATGGCCGACGCGGGGAACCATTCGTGCCACCGCGAGGTGACCAGCGTGGCGGGCGTACGGGGGCGGCCGTGATTCTCGGTAGGTGGTGGCAAGAACGGAGGCGATGTAGAAGCCTCGCCGTCGTCGCCGTCGTCGAATTGGTAGGGCGCAGCGATGCATGCGAAGGTAATGTCGTACAACCGAACTGCTAGCTCTTGATGAGAGCCCGTCCACCCGTCCAAGGTCGACGAATTCCACAACGGGGCCGTTTCCTTTTCGCCTCCGCCATCTGCGAGGTCCGGCGACCTGGGCGAGAATGCGTTCACGGCGCCGAGCCCCACACGAAGATCCTCAACTTGCTGCAGTGCAGAGGTCATGCGCAGCGACAGAACCTGCGAAGCCTTTGTCATCTCGCCCAGCGATGTCAAGTCGGCACGCGTCAGCTCGGAGTCGGCGGTGAGATGAGGTAAGATGTGCGTCTCGAGATCGAATTTGGCGGGGCCGAGGAGAGGTTCGATCTTGACCAGGAGGAGAGGCAGCTGAGTGATGTAGCGGAGGAGTTCGAGACGGCCATCGATGGCGTGGGGGCTGGCGTTGGCGGCCGAGAGCGGGAGTTCGGGGCTCAGGTAGTAGAGGAAGAGACGGGCGACGCTTGGGGTGAGGGGCGGATGGGGGGAGGCAGGCTCGTAAGCGAGATGGGACATGCCCTCGGTAAGCCATTGGCCAAGAAAGTAGACGTGAGTGGCCGAGGTCGAGATCTTTGCGTTGATGTCGACGAGGAGGTTGACTGCCTCTTTGAGGCGATCGAGGCTGATGACACAGATGTGCGGCGGGGGTCTGGCGTCAATGTCGATGTCGACGTCGACCTTGGCGGCAGCGTTGGCGGTGGCGGTGTACAGAAAAGGACCGCAGACGGATTCTGTGACTTGTGTGAGGCGGCGGACGAGGGCGAGGGAATGCTGCTCCTGTTCGGGTTGGTGGTCTCGTTTGACCTCGGAAAAGAGCATCAGGTCGAGAGGGCTGTAGGCCTCGAGGAGATTGCTGATGGGGCGGTGGACGGGAATGGCGAGGACGAGAGGGCGCTGGAAGATGGGCAGCAAGACCCAGACGAAGAGAAAGGGAGAGGAAGCCAGGAGCGCAAGCAATGGCACGTAGTGAAGCCATAGACAGCTGAGTTTGGGTGGGAAGGGCGGAGGCAGCGGAGGCAACGGAGGGCGTTTGCAGGGAACGAGGGCGAGGTCAGCATCGCCATCGCCGTCGTCATGGTCGTCCTCAAGGTAGAGGGGAAGACAGTGCGGGTCGGAAGACTTGGGCAGATAGTTGTCAACAGCCTCGATGTCGTCGTTGTCGACGTCGTCGACGTCGTCCATGCCCTCGAGGGCATACAGATTGACGACGTCGGTCAGTCGCACGTTTCCGTAGGGGCGGCGTGGAAGACCCCGGTATGGAGCGTCGGTGATGTAGATGGAGCCATCCTGGTCGAGATGGATGGCGAGAACCGAACGATAGGGCCGCCCGGCGTGGATGCAGAGATGGAGAGTCTGGAGGTCGGCGGCATCGGGGTCCGGTCGGATGTTCAGGGTCAAGGTCGAGAACTCGTCGGCGGGGTGTGGAGAAGGATCTGGTTTTAGCGCATCATTAGCTTGCGTTCCGGTCGCGTCACAGCACGTGGGGGGTTAAGGGAAGGGGGAAGGGGGAAGGGGTGTATCTTAGATCTTGGTGGGTGTGGGTGGGGAAGAGGAGAAAACACACCCATGCTGACTCTGACTCGCGCACCACGCTAAATGACGATGACGGGCGATGCTGCAGACTTGGGATGATGGCGTTCTGGAATTTCTGGAATGCATGCGATGCAGACGGACTTGGGATGATGGCGATGTTTTGGATTTGGGAAGTCAGACCAGGCGATGTTCAGACGAACGAACAAACGAACAAACAGAAGGGGCGGCGAGGCGACTGTGGCTGGAAATCACGTGGTGTAAACAATGGAAAGCATTTTATGCCGGGCTCACCAGGAACTCCAAGCACAATGCACACCGGGACACCGGCACACCGGAACACAGCACACCGAGCACGGCCATGCCCAGACGCACCCGTCCAGTGTCTAGCGCGCGTTCCGTGTCAGCCAATCAATGGCGTGGTGGGTCGCTAGGAGCGCTGTAAATTTGGCGGGCAATGGAACCTAGCCACGCCGAAAAACGCCCACATTCGTGGGAGCTTCAGAGTTCGGACAGCGAACACCGTGAGCATTCAACCTAACCGGCTGGCAGGGGGGAAATCGACAGTCGGCCATCCACGACGAATGCAAGAGCACCAATATCATAACCACTCGACCCCGGCCTCGCCAATGCCTTTCTAATAGGACGAGACACGTTGACGTGTGTGGCGAAATGCAAGTTAGCACACCGAGCACACCGAAAGTAGCTGTGGCGGGGGAGAAGGTGGGCGCAGCAGAGGGACCGTGCACAATTCGGTGAGAACGCGTCCACGAGCATGGCATTCCGTTTTGGAGACCAGTCCACCGGTATTTCTCATGTCAGCGCTCGGCAGACCTGCCCTGGCTACGGGGCCTGCAAAAGCGCTGTAATTACAGGGCCTGCAGCAGCCACAGCCCACTACAGCGACCCGCGCCGGTCCGACCTCAGTAACCGGGCGCCAAAGCTTCAGGTAAGGTACTTTACCTAGAAAACCCGTCACAAATGTGACAGGTTTCCACTTCCGGCGACCTCAAAAGCGCTGTAATTACAGCGCCTACAGCGGCCACAGCCGACTACAGCAACCTACGCCTACTGCGCTCCGCTACAAGCCACCTCAGCGCAGGCGTGAGACCTGAGATCCAGTCTCAACGACGATATTGCGCCATCATCTTCATCCATACTACTCCGTACCATCGCAAGCACCAAATCAGGCATACTCGCACTGCTTCGGGATGCGCAGACTGCCTATGATGGAGAAAGACTGCAGACCACGCTTGGAACTGGTGAGCCCCCGTGAGCGACTCCTACACCCGAGATCCCAGACCGGGCGTCGGTGGATGGAGGAAGCCCGGCCAAACGACGCCAGAGCCCAGCCATTTGGATTCCATGGACATCGTACCTGCGAAACTGCGCCGTGAACTCGTGAGTGAAACCCTCTGCTCCTTCCGTGCAAGCAAAGCGCCTTGGCTACGAGTCTGTCTGACATGACTTCGGGGTCGGCCGAGAATGACTTGAAGCTCCTCAATCAGCCAAAGTCGACACCAGACTCGGCGCTTGAGTTCGAAAGCCTACACTGCGATCTGCTTACCGCCCGTCATCTACGTCTTCACGCGGCACGCCCTCGACATCAACCGCGCCGCCGCACCATTCAAGAAGGAATTCCCCGACAGGGGAGAAGAAGGCCGCCGCCGTCGCGGATGTCACATACCAGGACCACGTGCGCCCGCTATTCGAGAAGCTGCGCGAGGAGGCGCTGACTCGGGCCCTCAGATCCCCCGACTCATACAATGTGTACATCCTCGCCAACACGTCGTATAGCGCGTGCTGCGTCAACGAGGCCGCCGCGGAGCACGTCGGCGCGCAGGTGGTCGTGCAGCCGTAGTCACCCCCTAACCTCCGCGAACATTCCGGTTGGGCGCCACCTCCGTACCCTCTCCTGCCCATTTATAAGCAGCAACAGCCAGGCATAAGGCAATTGCAGCTGGAGGTACGGAAGTTCTGCTGACGTAAGTACCTAGGCGTTGCAGAAAACGCCCACTTCTGTGGGCGTTTTCTGTAAGAAGTAGGCGTTTCTGTCCACAACAAAATGAGCCTGTTTTCAGGGCGTTTTTTGTCCCTGTGGATTCCGCCTGGCGCCCTGGCCCTAGCGGCACCGACCCAGGGTGGGCGAGCGGACAGCGGTGTTGGTGTCGGTGTCGGTGTCGGTGTCGGTGTTGGTTTCGGTCAGTATCAGTGTGGGTGTCGATTTCCGTGTCACGTATGACGGCGGACGGACTGAAACCTTATCACCAGGCCGTCGTCACTGGGCGAGCATGGCACCCCCAAAGATGATGAAGATGTGGTGCGTCTGGGTTTGGTTTTCCGTACTCCTGGCTGAGGGCAGCCGATCGGGTTTCGTCCGGTGACCGCCCTTTCGGAGTACTCAAAGAGGTCGAATGACGAGGATCGGATTCACCGGCAGTAGCAGGATCAGCGGCACCGCGGCAAAGCTGGCGATCGACGCCGGTCACGATGTCGTGGTGTCCAGATCCCGAAATGCCGGTATTTTGAAGTGGTCTAGAGATGTGCAGAGTTGAAAAGATTGAAGTGGTCGCGAATTGGTGTTCAGCCCGCGCTAACCCCATCAAGATAGTGAAGCCACTACCGCCACACTCGCTCAAAAACTCCAAAGTACTCAACTTACGGGAGTGGGAGCCGGATTAACAGCGGCGCCGGGTGGGCCACATTGAGGCCCGTGCAGGACTATGTGGATCAGAGCGGATCCGCAAAGAATAAAGCTACCTATGCGGGAGGGGGGGTGTTTACTTCATAATGTTAGCAGAATTAAGACGTTATATTACTAAGCGAATATAAATACCTATTAAATATACTGTTAAGTACCTTAAGCTTAAACCGGTTATAACTATATTTCTATTCTTTTAATAATAATTAAATGTTATTATATTTATTCTAAAGTAATTCTAAACTTATTTAATAGAGTAATATTGCAAACAGTGATGTGCTCATACAGAATAATATAGCTAATATAAATAAGCTTAGAGAAGGTCTAAGCGTGGCATTTAGAGTTTAACTTACTGTATAAGGAAGGCAGTATGCTAGCAGTATATTAGGTTAATACATAATATCCTATAGGTGCATAGTGTCAACAGTCTGAACAAAACACCCCCCCTCCCACGTAGGTACCTTATCATGAGAGGTTTCCCTCTTTCCTTCTCTAGGAAGCATCGCGACTACGTCTAGATCCCGACCGACCTTGCCACTCGGGCTAGGCTGCAGGCAAAGGGGCAATAGTAGATGTGTGGGGCCAAGCTCAAGCTGCGAACGCCGTCCTGCGGATCGAGACGAGCAGGTTAGGTATCTCATGTCCCGCATGCAGCTTCAGCTGGTCGGCGGGTGAGCGGGAAACCAGCAGGCATACTCCTCGTTCATGCCGGTGAAGTCGTGCTGGTTCGCGCCCAGCCACCCGTGCTGGGATCGACGCCTGTTGTTCCCGAGATGAGCATGCGCTATCCGAGGAGCGCACTTTGGCTGTAAAACGGCGACGAGAGCCACCTGCCACCCAAGGTTAAGTCTCCTTTGGCAAAACATTGAAAATCCGAATCTAGACCACAAGCGGTTCGAACAGTGTTGTACCAGTTTCCTTCGTGAGCATACGGGCCAATGATGTTCTGTCGGGCCGTTGTATTCTCGAGCCAGGCTTCCTGAGAACAAAATGCCATACAAGGCCGCTGGAATCCGGAGGCTCCACTAATATTAGAAATTGTTTCTCCGAGAATACTGTGCAGCAGGGATGATTTTCCGCTTCCAACAGGACCGGCAGAAAGGATCGGAGCGGAGTGTAGGGTGCCAAAAATGAGTGATATGTGATTTAGGAGGGATAAGTGATGTTGTCGAGGTTAAAAGCAGCGAGTAGCACTTGACCCAATATATCCGTACTGACCCTGGTACGTACCCGTACCTGCCCACACCGGCAACCACTAAGAAGGCGCCAATCTCGATCTGCAAGTTGATGTCGTGAAGAACAGCAGGGCTGGTGGGCGACCAGCTGTGTCAAATTGACCCCTTGGCGTACGCAGTGACGCGCCAAGTGCGCGCAAAAGCAGCAGCAACTGTGGCGCAATAGCGTGACACAGATATTAGCCACTTTTAGGCGTAAATAACGCGTGGATCTATGTGCAGAGATTTCCAGATAGCTATATATATAATATATTATTATTTTATACCCTATACTATATAATTTAATAATTAACAGTTTAAATATTATATATAATACTAATTAAAGCTATTAGAATAAATCTGTAGTATTAAATTTACCCCTATATTATTAATATATAAGTTTATAGCAAACCTACTACTACTAGTGCTATTATAGCCTCTAGCTTCTTATTTATACTTAATAGTCTAGCTAATTAGCCCCTATAGTAGGATTAAACCTAGTATAGATTCTAGATAATAGAACTATAAGAGTATATTAATTTAGAAAATATAGAAAAAGAGAATCTTAATATTATTCTAAGTGCTATTCTAAGAAAGCTAAAGCTTTAAAACTACCTCTAGAAAGCTAACTTTCTAGTAGCTAATATCTAGAATACTAGAATAGGAGAATTATCTATTCTAGTATTTAGTATAGCCTAGCTAGAGTTAGAATAAGTAATACTAATAGAATCTAAGCTAGTATAGTTCTTTAATAACTTAATAAGATAAAACTAGTATATATATATAATATAGCTATTAATATATAAAGATAAGATAAAAAATATTAAGAACTTATATAAGATTATAGTTTAATTTAAAGACTATATTTAAGAGATAGTTAACTCTAAGTACTAATTAACCTGCTTTATATCTTAAAACTCTATTATAGATATAATTATCTATTTAAAGGTAAGAGCTAGAATTAATAATATCTAGTAATTTAAAATAGTAAGAGTAGTTTATATAAAAGTTCTATAAGTTTCTTATAAAAGAAAGATTATAACTTAGAAGTCTATTACTAAGTAGATTAATAAGTATAAGTTAGCTATATTTAAACTAAAAGTAGTTAATATAGCAGAAAGTAGTAAGAAGTTAGAGTAGTTTAATAACTTTATTTATACTATCTGTTAAACCCCTCTCTCTTTATAGACTATAATATATAAGTTAACCTATAAAAGGGAGACTAATAATAAAACTTTAAAGCTTAATAATCTTATTAAAAGTATATAAGGTAAAGTCCTAGAAATAGTTAATATTATAGCCTTAAAGTTATATATTATAAAAAGTAGAGCTTTTAGACTAATAATAACTAACCTTCTAATCTATTTAGTAAAAACTCCTTAACCTTAAAGTAAGTTAAAGAAGAAATAACTTAATAAAAGGTTTAATAATTAATAGGATAAGTATAAGAAGGGAGTTAATAAATATTAAATATATATAGGTTCTTACTACCTATTAAAGTGCTAGTATATCTTTACTAATAAGATATCTAATAACTAGACTTTAAGTAAGATAGTTACTAACTTTATAAAGGAGTAATATAAGAGAGAATTAGCAGATAAGATTAACTATTTAAAGATCTCTATAAAGAATTAATAACTTTTAAAGTAATATAGAAGAAAGATAGAAGTTAAGAAAGTAGTATTTACTATAACTTATACCTATAAGTTATCTAAATTAGTACTTTTAGATTTAGGCTTAATAGTTTATATTCTAAATAACCTTAAATGCTTTAAAACCCTATATAATATTTATAATAAAGATTTTATTCTTATAGGATCTAAACTAATACTAATTAAAGGTTATAGATCTATAATAGTAAATATTATTAGACTTAAAGGTTATCTAGTAATACTATACCTCTCTAATACTATTTATTATAGTACTATAGTAAGTAATCTTATATCTTATAGATACTTAAAGAAGAAGGGTATCTACTAGAATAATAAACTAGATAATTACTACCTTTAATAATAAGATAGTATATTTATAGCTAAAATACTTAATATTTATAATTAATATATTTTTATATATATATTAAAGGAGCCTTAAATAGCATTTTATAATAATACTATTCTAATCCCCCTATAATATAATACCTATACTACTTTAATAAGAAGAAAGCTAAAAAAGGGCACCTATAATAACTAGTACTCTTAACTTAGCTATATAGGAGAGGCTATAATATACTATCTTAAGGCAGTAATATATAGTATAAGAGTAAAAGGTAGAATATCTCTAATAATAGTAAACTATAATATATATAGCTTTAAAAAGATAATCTGATAAGTATAATAAATACCTAGAAAGTCTATTATAATCTTAATACTAGAAAGATAAATAGCCCTAGACTTTTACTTATTTAAATAAGAATATAGAGGCTTTATAATCCTCCTGCTCTTTATAAACTAACTATTAGGTTATATCTAGAACTACCACCTTAAAAACTGCTTAACTAGGACTCTAATAAAAGTATTTATCTAATTTATTAACTTAGTTAAAAGAGAGTTAAAAGTTATAATTAAGGCCTTTAAATATAATAATAAAATCCTTAAGTATTTAGAGGTAGAAAGCCTTATCTAGGTAATAGGTATTTAAATTAAACTATTAGCACTAAATATATAAGCTTAAAATAGGAGAGGAGAGAGGATTATAGTAGTTATAAAGATAAAAGCTAGATATCTTTATTTATTATTAAAACTCCTATCTTATTTATAGCTAGAGATCTATATAGTAGTAACCTATATATATAACTGCACTTTATTATAGTTAAGAGGTTAGAAAACCCTATATAAACTCCTATACTAGTCTATAAAGAGTAATACTGCTATATTAGATATCTTCTATCTATAATAATATAGCTATAAAGTATTTATCTTAACTATATAAGCTTAACTTTATAAGAATTACCTCTAGCACTTTAACTTTAAGGCTTAGATTAGATATCTTATTAGCTATACTTTATTAAACTCCTACTAAGTTTAGTATTTAGTAAAGTAAGAAGTTATTACTATAAGAGATATTAGGTTTAATAAAAGTATGAAATTTAGTAGTAATATTAATAAGTAGAAGGATAACCTATAAGAGATAACCTAGAAGGAAATATATAACTACTATAATAATATTATTAAGTTAATAAAGCTATAATAGATACTAAACCTAGATAATACTAAGGATAATAAAGAAGCTAAATAGTTACCTCTAACTAATCTAATAGAGACTAATAAGGTTAATATACTAACTAAGTTCTAGCTATAAGATAAGTTTAAATACTTCTAAGCTTAGTTCTAACTTATTACTTTATCTTAATCTTTATTCTTATTATTCTTCTAAGTAATAGGAGATCTTAAAGTAAAGGAGAGAGGGGTTATTACTATTAAATCTGAGAAATTTAAGATTAATTTAAGAACCTCCTATAAAATAGTATTTCTAGTTAGTATAAAGCTAAGTAAATTAATTAAGTAGTAAGATAACCTCTATCTATATCTAAGATCTAGCTAATCTAGAGCTAGTAAGAAGTATAACTAGATATTAAGCCTTAAAGCTAGAAGCTTTCTACTTAGTTTAATAGTATTAAATAATTCTACTAAAAATAGGTTAAAGAGATATCTAAAAGAAACTTATTAGAGAGATCTGCTATTATTATTCTTATTTTATAGCTAACTAGCTAGTTATCTATTAGGGAATAAGTTTATAGAAGCTAAAAAATTATATCTAAATAGTTATAAACTATTAAATTTATAGGTTAAAGTGCTTAGTATAATAGTATAAGGTTATAAAGTTCTTAGCTACTACTAGGTATATATCTATAAGCTAGATAAGTATAGAAAACTTATTAAAGTTAAAGTAAAACTTATTATTAGAGGAGATTAATAGCCTTATAATCTGAGAGATACCTATACTACTATCTTAGCTAGTATATCCTTTAAAACCCTTATTATAGTTATAAACTAGTTTAATATAAACCTCCTATAATATAATATAGTTAATACTTTTATTTATACTAATCTTAATAAAGAAGTCTATATAGAGATAGTACTAGGATATTAAAAGAGCAAATATATTTTAAAGTTACTTAAAGCCCTCTATAAACTTTGCTATTTACTACTTCTATAATAATAATATCTAGAAATAGATCTTATAGTAAGTAGGTTTAAGTAAGTAGCTAGTAAAAACTGCTACTAGTATAATAGTAAGATCCTATTCTTCTTCTATATTAATAACTATATATTTATATATTCCCCTTTTAAAGAGATTAAGGTAAAATAGCTAATTAGTAAACTCTAACTATAATATTACCTTAAAGGAGAAAAGGATATTTAGTGGTTTCTAGAAATTAAGGTTATTTAAGATTAATATAAATATAAACTATAGCTTTTATAGTTATTCTTTTTTAAGAAGCTATTAAAACTCCTAGATAGCAAATTAATAAGAGACTATAAGATCCTAATAGTATAAGAAGAACTCCTACTCTATAAAGGAGAAGTAATAAAGGCTAATATTATAAGATACTAGTAAAAGGTAGGATTACTGCTATATGCTATAGTAATAATAAAACCTAATATCTTATTTATAGTTAGCAGACTTACCCGTTTTAACTAAAACTTTAAGCTTTATTACTAATATGCTACTAACTATATTATTTAATACCTTATATAAATAAAGAGACTATACTTAAAATATAGAATCTCTAAGAGATTAACTAAAGGACTTAAAGTTATATTAGATACTAGTTTTACTAATAATATACTAGACTATAAGAGCTTCTAATTCTTTATAATAAAGCTTTTTAGAGAGATAATATTATAGAGGGTAAATAAGTAAAATATAGTTACTATATTAACTATAGAGGTAGAGCTTCTTACTCTCTCTTAAATAGTAAAGGAGAGACTATTTATAAGTTAACTTATTACTGCTCTATAAGTTTCTCTCTTAAATAATAAACTATCTAAATTTATAGATCCTATAGCTGCTAATATACTAAAAGTTATAATCTAGTATAATAACCTATAAACTATAAGCTTTATTATAAAAGAGATATTCTAGCTATAGATAAAACTTTGCTATATTAATATCTATAACTACTAGTTATAATAGGAGGTTATAGAAGGGTATATTAAGGTTATTTATACCCCTTTAGCTAAACTAATAGCTAATAGACTTATAAAAGCTCTTCTATAGCAGTCTAATAAGAGATTTATTACTTAGTTAAGCCTTATTAATAAGTTATAAATAATTATAGAGGCCTAGAAGAGAGAGGAGTTATAAGATACTAATAGTAATATTAGGCTTAGATTTAAGTAGGCCTAATACCTAACTTAAAGAGGTAACTCTATAATTACTATACTAGTTAAATTAACCTGCTAAATACCTCACTAACTATAACACTAAACCTATATAAAAGGGAGAGTATTATACTAATATTTAAGCCTTTAAGTATATAGTTTACTAGAAACTTTACTTATATAAGATTAAGTCTTCTTTACCTTCTCACTATTATATAATAACTCCTTTTTAGAAGCTAATAATACCCTTATAAGCTATACTAATAAGATCTTACTATTAATAGTAATATCTCCTTAAAATATCCTATAAGAAGTAATAAAGAGTAATAGAGAGTAGTAATCCCTCTTACTATAAATAAGTAATCCTATAAGATAAAGCAGTTAAATTAAGCTAAGACTAATAACTATAAAAGAAGTAATACTTTCTCTATATAATAATCTTTCTTACTAATAAGATTTTTAAGTTAGTGCTACTTAAATAAGTCTATTATTACTAACTTTCTAGATATAAGCCTATAAAGCCTTAAATTAGATAAGAAAACTAAGTTATAATACTATAATTAAGGGCTAAGGGCCTAAATACTTTATAATAACCTATAGATAATACTAGAAGATAATATTAGAAAAGGTATTATAAGATAGGTAAATAATAGGGTTATAAAGTTATTAGTAGGTATATAGGATATTAGATAATTTTATATTAAATAGATATATTTAGATAACCTTAAATATACTAGATTTAAAAAGCTTTAGAGTTAATTAGCAAACTTAGCTAGTTATACTAAATTATACTATATTATACTATATTATATTAAAACTAAAGGGGTATGTTAAATTAACCCCTTAGTATATATAGTAATACGCTAAGTATATATAAAAGTAGCAGTAACTATAGCGTAATAGTATAATATAGATATTAGCTACTTTTAGATATAAATAACACGTGGATCTATATATAGAGATTTCCAGATAGCTATATATATAATATATTATTATTTTACACCCCATACTGTACGATTTGATAAGCTGAAACTGTTAAATCGACCCCTTGGCGTATATAGTGACGCGCTAAGTGCGCGCAAAAGCAGCAGCAACTGTGGTGTAATAGCATAACACGGATATTAGCCACTTTTAGGCATAAATAACGCGTGGATCTATGCATAGAGATTTCCAGATAGCTATATACTTAATATATTATTATTTTTATACCCTATACTATATAATTTAATAATTAATAGTTTAAATATTATATATAATACTAATTAAAGCTATCTAGATAAATCTATAGTATTGAATTTATCTCTATATTATTAATATATAAGTTTATAGTAAACCCTCTACTACTAGTACTATTATAGCCTCTAACTTCTTATTTATACTTAATAGTCTAGCTAATTAGCCTCTATAGTGGGATTAAACCTAGTATAAACTTTAAATAATAGGATTATAGAAGTATATTAACCTAGAAGATATAGAGAAGGAGGATCTTAATACTATTTAAATACTATTCTAAGAAAGCTAAAGCTTTAAAACTATCTCTAAAAGGCTAACTTTCTAATAACTAATACCTAGAATACTATAATAGGAGAATTATCTACTCTAGTATTTAGTATAGCTTAGCTAGAGTTAGAATAAGTAATACTAATAGAATCTAAGCTAGTATAGTTCTTTAATAACTTAATAAGATAAAACTAGTATATATATATAATATAGCTATTAATATATAAAAATAAGATAAAGGATATTAAGGACTTATATAAGATTATAGTTTAATTTAAAGACTATATTTAAGAGATAGTTAACTTTAAGTATTAATTAACTTGCTTTATACCTTAAAACTCTATTATAGATATAATTATCTATTTAAAGATAAGAGCTAGAATTAATAATATCTAGTAACTTAAAATAATAAGAGTAGTCTATATAGAAGTCTTTTAAGTTCTTTATAAAGGAAAGATTATAACTTAGAAATCTACTACTAAATAGGTTAATAAGTATAAGTTAGCTATATCTAAACTAAGAGTAATTAATATAGTAGAAAGTAATAAGAAGTTAGAGTGGTTTAATAACTTTATCTATACTATCTGCTAAATCCCTCTCTCTTTATAGACTATAATATATAAGTTAACCTATAAAAAAGAAGCTAATAATAGAACTTTAAAGCTTAATAATCTTATTAAAAGTATATAAGGTAAAGTTCTAGAAATAGTTAATACTATAGTTTTAAAGTTATATATTATAAAGAGTAGAGCTTTTAGACTAATAATAACTAACCTTCTAATCTATTTAGTAAAGACTTTTTAACCTTAAAATAAGTTAAAAAAGAGATAATTTAATAAAGGGTTTAATAATTAATAAGATAAGTATAAGAAGGGAGTTAATAAGTATTAGATATATATAGGTTCTTACTACCTATTAAAGTGCTAGTATATCTTTACTAATAAGATATCTAATAACTAAACTCTAAGTAAGATAGTTACTAACTTTATAAAAGAGTAATATAAGAGAGAATTAGTAGATAAGATTAACTATTTAAAGATCTCTATAAAGGATTAATAACTCTTAAAGTGATATAGAGGAAAGATAGAAGTTAAGAAGGTAGTATTTATTATAACTTATACCTATAAGTTATCTAAATTAGTATTTTTAGATTTAGGCTTAATAGTTTATATTTTAAATAATCTTAAATATTTTAAGATTCTATATAGTGCTTATAATAAAGATTTTATTCTTATAGGATCTAAACTAATACTAATTAAAGGTTATAGATCTATAATAGTAAATATTATTAGACTTAAAAGTTATTTAGTAATACTATATCTCTTTAATACTATTTACTATAATATTATAATAAGTAATCTTATATCTTATAGATACTTAAAGAAAAAGGGTATCTACTAAAATAATAAACTAAATAACTACTACCTTTAATAATAAGATAGTATATTTATAGCTAAAATACTTAATATCTATAATTAATATATTTTTAAATATATATTAAAGAAACCTTAAGTAGTATTTTATAATAATACTATTTTAATTCCCCTATAATATAATACCTATACTACTTTAATAAGAAGAAAGCTAAGAAAGGGTACCTATAGTAACTAGTATTTTTAACTTAGCTATATAAGAGAGGCTATAATATACTATCTAGAAGCAGTAATATATAGTATAAGAGTAAAAGGCAGAATACTCCTAATAATAGTAAACTATAATATATATAGTCTTAGAAAGATAATCTGATAAGTATAATAAACGCTTAGAGAGTCTATTATAACCTTAATACTAGGAAAATAAATAGCTTTAAACTTTTACTTATTTAAATAAGGATATAGAGGCTTTATAACTCTCTTACTCTTTATAAACTAACTATTAGGTTATATCTAGAACTACCACCTTAAAAACTGCTTAACTAGGACTCTAATAAAAGTATTTATCTAATTTATTAACTTAGTTAAAAGAGAGTTAAAAGTTATAATTAAGGCCTTTAAATATAATAATAAAATCCTAAAATATTTAGAAGTAGAGAGCCTTATCTAGATAATAGGTATTTAAATTAAACTATTAGTACTAAATATATAAGCTTAAAATAGGAGAGGAGAGAGGATTATAGTAGTTATAAAGATAAAAGCTAGATATCTTTATTTATTATTAAAACTTCTACCTTACTTATAGCTAGAGATCTATATAATAGTAATCTATATATATAACTATACTCTATTATAGTTAAGAGGTTAAAAGACTCTATATAAACTTCTATACTAATCTATAAAGAGTAATACTACTATACTAAATATCTCCTATCTATAATAATATAGCTATAAAGTATTTACTTTAACTATATAAGCTTAACTCTATAAGAACTACCTCTAGCACTTTAACTCTAAGACTTAGATTAAATACCTTATTAGCTATACTTTATTAAACTTCTACTAAGTTTAGTATCTAGCAAAGTAAGAAGTTATTACTATAAGAAATATTAGATTTAATAAAAGTATAAAATTTAGTAGTAATATTAATAAGTAGAAGAATAACTTTTAGGAAATAACCTAGAAGAAAATATATAACTATTATAATAATATTATTAAGTTAATAAAGCTATAATAGATATTAAATCTAGATAATACTAAGAATAATAAAGAAGCTAAATAGTTATTACTAATTAATTTAATAGAGATTAATAAAGTTAATATACTAACTAAGTTTTAGCTATAAGATAAGTTTAAATACTTCTAAGCTTAGTTCTAACTTATTACTTTATCTTAATCTTTATTCTTATTATTCTTCTAAGTAATAGGAGATCTTAAAGTAAAGGAGAGAGGGGTTATTACTGCTAAATCTGAGAAATTTAAGATTAATTTAAGAACCTCCTATAAGATAGTATTTCTAGTTAGTATAAAGCTAAGTAAATTAATTAAGTAGTAAGATAACCTCTATCTATATCTAAGATCTAGCTAATCTAGAGCTAGTAAAAAGTATAACTAGATATTAAGCCTTAAAGCTAGAAGCTTCCTACTTAGTTTAATAGTATTAAATAATTCTACTAAAAATAGGTTAAAGAGATATCTAAAAGAAACTTATTAGAGAGATCTGCTATTATTATTCTTATCTTATAGCTAACTAGCTAGTTATCTATTAGGGAATAAGTTTATAGAAGCTAAAAAATTATATCTAAATAGTTATAAACTATTAAATTTATAGGTTAAAGTGCTTAGTATAATAGTATAAGGTTATAAAGTTCTTAGCTACTACTAGGTATATATCTATAAGCTAGATAAGTATAGAAAACTTATTAAAGTTAAAGTAAAACTTATTATTAGAGGAGATTAATAGTTTTATAATCTGAGAGATACTTATACTACTATTTTAGCTAATATATCTTTTAGAACCCTTATTATAATTATAAACTAGTTTAATATAAACCTTCTATAATATAATATAGTTAATACTTTTATTTATACTAATCTTAATAAAGAAGTCTATATAGAGATAGTACTAGAGTATTAGAAGAATAGATATATTTTAAAGTTACTTAAAGCCTTCTATAGACTTTACTATTTACTACTTTTATAGTAATAATATCTAGAAATAGGTCTTATAATAAGTAGGTTTAAGTAAGTAGCTAGTAAAAACTACTATTAGTATAATAGTAAGATTTTATTCTTCTTCTATATTAATAACTATATATTTATATACCCCCCTTTTAAAGAGATTAAGGTAAGATAGCTAATTAGTAAACTCTAACTATAATACTACCTTAAAGGAGAAAAGAATATTTAGTAGTTTCTAGGAATTAAGGTTATTTAAGATTAATATAGATATAAACTATAGCTTTTATAGTTATCCTTCTTTAAGAAGCTATTAAAACTCCTAGATAGTAAATTAATAAGAAACTATAAAACCCTAATAGTATAAGAAGAACTCCTATCCTATAAAGAAGAGATAATAAAGGCTAATATTATAAAATACTAGTAAAAAGTAGGATTACTACTATATACTATAGTAATAATAAGACTTAATATCTTATTTATAGTTAGCAGACTTACCTATTTTAATTAAAATCCTAGACCTTATTACTAATATGCTACTAACTATATTATTTAATATCTTATATAAATAAAGAGACTATATCTGAAATATAAAGTCTCTAAGGAATTAACTAAAGAACTTAAAGTTATATTAGATACTAGTTTTACTAATAATATACTAAACTATAAGAGCTTCTAATCCTTTATAATAAAGCTTTTTAGAGGGATAATATTATAGAGGGTAAATAAGTAAAATATAGTTACTATATTAATTATAGAGGTAAAGCTTCTTACTCTCTCTTAAATAGTAAAGGAGAAACTATTTATAAGTTAACTTATTACTATTCTATAAGTTTCTCTCTTAAATAATAAACTATCTAAATTTATAGGTCTTATAGTTACTAATATACTAAAAGTTATAATCTAGTATAATAACCTATAAATTATAGGCTTTATTATAAAAGAAATATTCTAGCTATAAATAAAACTCTACTATATTAATATCTATAACTACTAGTTATAATAGGAGGTTATAGAAGGGTATATTAAGGTTATCTATACCCCTTTAACTAAACTAATAGCTAATAGACTTATAAAAGCCCTCCTATAGTAGTCTTATAAGAGATTTATTGCTCAGTTAAGCTTTATTAATAAGTTATAAATAATTATAGAAGCCTAGAAGAGAGAGAAGTTATAAGATACTAATAGTAATATTAGGCCTAGATTTAAGTAGACTTAATACTTTACTTAAAGGGGTAACTTTAAAGTTACTATATTAGCTAAATTAATATACTAAATCTATTACTAACTATAATATTATATTTATATAAAAGAGAGGGTATTATACTAATATTTAAGCCTTTAAGTATATAGTTTACTAGAAACTTTACTTATATAAGATTAAGTCTTTTTTATCTTCTCACTATTATATAATAACTCCTTCTTAGAAGTTAATAATACTCTTATAAGCTATGCTAATAAGACCTTACTATTAATAATAATACCTCTTTAAAATACTCTATAAGAAGTAATAAAGGGTAATAGAGAGTAGTAATCCCTCTTACTATAAATAAGTAATTCTATAAGATAAAGTAGTTAAATTAAGCTAAGACTAATAACTATAAAAGAAGTAATACCCCCTCTATATAATAATTCCTCTTACTAATAAGATTTTTAAGTTAATACTGCTTAAATAAGTCTATTATTACTAACTTTCTAGGTATAGCCTATAAAGCCTTAAATTAGATAAAAAGACTAAGTTATAATACTATAA
Source organism: Colletotrichum neosansevieriae (assembly GCA_036785495.1). Classification (NCBI taxonomy): domain Eukaryota; kingdom Fungi; phylum Ascomycota; class Sordariomycetes; order Glomerellales; family Glomerellaceae; genus Colletotrichum; species Colletotrichum neosansevieriae. The sequence continues at coordinate 100,414 of JAVHLV010000141.1, read as the reverse complement.
TTAAAAGCTAAGAACCTAAATACTTTATAATAACCTATAGATAATACTAGGAGATAATACTAGAAAAGGTATTATAAGATATATAAATAATAGAGTTATAAAGTTATTAATAGGTATATAGAATATTAAATAACTTTATATTAAATAGATATATTTAGATAACCTTAAATATACTAGATTTAAAGTGCTTTAGAGTTAATTAGTAAACTTAGCTAGTTATACTAAATTATACTATATTATACTATATTATATTAAAACTAAAGAGGTGTGTTAAATTAACCTCTTAGTATATATAGTAATATGCTAAGTGTGTATAAAAGTAGCAGTAACTATAGTATAATAGTGTGATATAGATATTAGCTACTTTTAGATATAAATAATATGTGGATCTATGTGCAGAGATTTCCAGATAGCTACACACTCAATATATTATCATTTTTGCACCCTATACCGTACAATTCGACAGAAATGTTCACCCTCCAGTGAAATGGCCCACTTTTCTGAACCTTGCCTGGCAGGAGATTTCTTTAAAAATGGCCGGCGGTCGTTGTCCGTGGCAGTACGGCCATCTTCTGGGTGGGTATCTGCTTGGCGCGTCGTGCCGGAGTAACATGCGTAGTCTTGGATGCGATCAAAGCTACCAACGCATTGGATAGCAGCAGGCAGAGCCTGAATAAATACTAAAACAGGTTTCGTCAGAAGGGCGATTAGTGCTACGGAAGTGAAGGCACGCCTGAGTTGTGAGACGTGATTCCTGCTTCCAAAAGATAGCCACAATTATATAAACTCCAAAGGTGGCCATAGGTTATTATATATATATAGTGCAGAGTGAGGAAGTCAGTATAGTTAGGTATAACTAAGGTTAAATATTCTTCTCTAGCTTCCTAGAACCTAAGAGTAGGGGCTAGAGCTTATTTAGAAAGTATTTAGTAAGTATCTAATACCTCTCTATTATTAGAGATATTTATTAAACTATTCTAACTAGCTTACTAAACCTTCTTATAAAGCCTTAATTTCTTATTCTAACTATACCTTTATTTTAGCTTATAATATAATTCCCTCTCTTTAATAAGTCTATCCTTAGATCTATTAAGTTAGTAATTATCTAATAGTTATTTATAGATTACTTAGTAATAAATCTTAGTCTTAGTTCTCTATAGTATCTATAAAACTAGAATTTAGTATTTCTTATTCTAACTATATTAATTTCTTATTCTAACTATATTAACTCTTTCTTAAATAGTTAAGTAGCTTAGAGAAGTAATAAGTTAGTAATAAGGCTTCTATTCTCTACTCTAAGTATTTTTATAGCTTTATATCTAATTTCTAAGAAACTATTTTCTTTTTAATAAGGCCTTACTTATTATTAAGTTATAGATTATTTAGTAATTATTTATAATATTATAGCTAGGTATCTTTTTAAAAATAGTGCTTTTTATTTATAAAGTAATACTAAAACTTATTATTATTAAGCTTTATTTTAAGTACTTTAAATTTACTCTTTAAAGTAATATATCTTCTTTAAGTTACTTTATTTTTATAGTTTTTATAGTATTAATAAGAGTATACTCTCTTTATAGATAAATAGGTTTTTTATTATAGTATAGAGAATTATTAGTAATTAGCTATAGATTACTTAATACTTAACTTAGTGCTAAAATATTAAATAATATCTTAACTTTAATATTATTTCTTATTTAACTATATAAATTACTAACTTTAGTATTAATAAAAGATATATAAATACTAGCTAATTTTCTATTATTAAATCTTTTTTTCTTTTTATTTCTCTAGATTATAATATTAATATTATTACTAACCTCTTATTAGCCTCTCTCTATCTCTCTAATAACTTTATCTTAATTATAATATAAATCTATTAACTTCTATTATATCTAAGAATATTAATAAGAATTAATAGGAGTTCTCTTTCTCTAATAAGGAAAGTATTATATTCTCTATACTTATTAGTGTTCTCTAGGTATACTTCTATAATTACTATCTTTAGGCTTAATCTATCTAGAAGCTAGTTAATAATATTATTCTATACTATAAAAGCATAATATATAATTATTACTTACTTAATACTTTTCTAATTAATTTCTTAAGTTTAGTTACTAATTATATTACTTTTACTAACCTTTAATAAATATTAATACTATATTTATATAAGTAGTGATAAGCTCTATATTAATATAGATTCTAGCTATATTTATAGTTATATCTAACTACTAACTATTTATAGTTTATTCATAATATAATAGCTATTTTTAGTTACCTTAAATAGCTTTTTAAGAATATTATTAAGAAGCTTTCTATTACTAACTAATATATCTAAAATAAGATAAGTACTTAGTAATTACCTAGTTATTCTATAGCTAACTATTTTTAAGAGAAGATTAAAGCTACCTAATTAGTAATTAAGAAAGCTCTTTAGTTAAAAAAGAACTTAGCTAATATATTAACTAAAAAGTATAAAGCTAAAGAGACTAAGTAAGACTAAATATAAACTAAGTATTAAGTAGATATTTTAGAAAATACTACTAGGGTTACTAAGTATCTAGCTAAAGCTATTAAAGCCTAAAATAAGCTCCTTAAGAAGTATTATAAAGAGTTTACCTATTACTACTCTATTATAGAAACTCTAGCTAAGAGCTAACTTAACTCTATTATTATATAATTATTATATATATAAAAGTTTAATAAGTTTTATAATAAGGTTATAAATACTTAATACTTTCCTAATATTACTTTAGTATCTCTTTAGTATTATAAAATTATTTTCTAACTTTATTTATAGTATTATAATACTTTAGCTACTTCTTTAAAGAGTAAGGAGAATAATAAGAAGATTAAGAAGGAGGGTAATAATATTAAGGAGGAAAGTATTAATACTTAGTAAATTAAATCTTTTTAGAAATACCCTTAGTAAGTTATTAGTTATCTCTAGGTAACTATTATTAGCTTTTAGGTATTTTTCTTATTTTTTCTCACTTTATTAAGAGCTTTTAAGCTATTCTTAAATTAAGATATCTAGTTAGTATACTCTATTTCTATATAACTACTACCTACTTAATATTTCTCTCTATATTTATAACTATTATAACTCTAAATTTGCTTTATAAATCTTTTATAAATTAGTTATAATATTTTATTATAGCTTTTATAAATTATCTAATTTACTATAACTTTTCTACTTAATAAAGTATTAGTAGTTCTATTTAGAATCTCTATAGATAACTATATAGTTTACTATATAGATATTATTATTATTATTATTAATTAGAATATTTTATAGAAGTATAGCTAAACTAAAAAAGCGTTCTAACTATATTAGAGTAAAGATATTATAGATTTAGTATTTAGTATCTATTTATAATTTATAAACTCTTTTCTTATTAATTACTTAGTAAACTCTAAATAAACTTAGATATTTATTAAAAAGTTTCTATAAAGGTTATCTTTATTTAATATTTTTATAGAAAGTAAAATAAGATTTCTTACTATAAAAATAATAAGGGTTTTTAATTAGTTATAAAACTTACTATAAATCTTATTAAACTTATATAGTAGCTTTATTATATTTAGTCTCTAGATAAGTAAGTTCTAGATTCTGTTTTATATAGTTAGTATAGATATAGAAGTGGTTTATAGTTTAATATTATAAAAACCTTAGAAAAGGTAATCTATTAGTAACTCTATAGATAACTTCTAGGTTACTTTATAGTACATATTATTATAGATAAATTAAGCTATTAAAAGCTAATCTACCTAGTTATCTTAGTTAATATTATAAAAAGTATATAGAAAGTGCTTAATATTCTAGTTTTATTACTCTATTTATCTATTAGTTTAGGAATAAAAGATAGTACTTAGTTTCCTCTTAATAATTAGTAAGTAGTAAATCTCTATCTAGAATTTACTAATAAATAGAGATTTTTAGTTTAATATAATAGTTTTTAGAATTCTATAATTAAGAAAGATATATTTTATTAATAGTATTACTAATCTATTAATAATAAGTAACTCTTAAGTAGATATATATAAGGTATATTTTATAAATTAATTAATAACTATAAAGATACTATTATAGAGCTTATTTTATTTTATAAGAGATAGAGATAACTTTATAATAAAGTTAATTAATATTTACTTAAAAGATTAGTTAGGTATTAATAAGAATATAAGTTTTCTATATAGTAGATAGTACCTTAGTATAGGAATAATTGCCTATATTACCTAGTAAGTTAGATCCTAACCTCTACTAGGATTTACAGCCTAGTGCTAGAATAACTATAATCTAGTTAAGTAAGCAGTTATATAACCTTTAATATTATATAACCTGCCTCTATTAACTATCTATATTATTTCTTTATACTAGCTACTCTCTAGATATCTCTCTTCTTAATATATATATCTTAAACTAATATTATGCTCTATCTAACCCCTCTCTTTACTATATTAATATTTTAGAAAACTAATACTAATTAGTAGTTAACTTTACTATTATACAACCTATAATTATAATAAATAACCTTACTATTATATTATTTATAACTATAGATTAGTAAGGTTATATAAATAACTAAAGAGATATTTTCCTTATCTTAATAATCCTACTTCTTAGGTTTTAAATATTAGCTAATAGAGACTTTAGATTTAGTAGCTAAGTATATAGCCTCTACTTCTATTTTTTAAACCTCTATTTAATAATTATTTACTATTTAGATAGTTCTAGGCCTCCTCTTATTTAAATTATTATACTAATAGAGAGACTAGCTTTAACTACTAAGTATTTAGCCTCTATAGTTAATCTATAATCTCTAAAGTTATTACTAATATTATAGATAAAGTTTTAGATTCCTCACTATTATTAATAACTATAAACTACTCTATAATAACTTTACCTTTATTACTATAATTAATAATTATAATTCTTTATTATATAGTAAAATTATAAACTTTTCTCTTTATATCTACTCTCTTTTAGCTTCTTCTGCTTTTTATAGCTTTACTAAAACTCTACCCCTCTTACTATATAATATTATTGATAATTTTACTCTTTTAGAGCCTCTAAAGTCTCTAAAAACCCTCTTCTCTTTCTATTTAACCTTAAAATTACTAGTTTTGCTAATTCTAACCTCCTATAAGTCTTTTTAGTAAATTTAGTATATTTTAATATATTTTAATATATTTAGTACCTATTTATGCTACTTACTAACCTTACTACCCTCTCCCTCTTTCTTCCTCCTCTTTTATTACTAAATCTCTTTACTTTAACCTCTTATTTATAATAATAATAGTAATAACTTATTAATTAGTAATAAGCCCTAACTACTTACTATAGAAGAGTAGTAATAAGTCCTTAATAATCTATTAATATATCTTACTATAATCCTTTTACTAAAAATTATAATTATAATAAGATTATATTAATTATATAATCTTATAGCTTTATTCTACCTATTCTAAGATATTTAGAATATTATAGCCTTATATTTAGTAGTAACTGCCTAATTTAGTTTATTTATAACTATCTAAGCTAAACTCTCTAATTTTAAGTTACTAACTCTACCTATTACCTACTTTTACCTTATTTCTCTCTACTTTCCCTCTCTTACTTTAAATAACTCTTACTTTTACTATAACTCTTTCTTCTTTATATCTTAATAACCTTTTCTCTATATTTACTATTTTTAAGATATTTTAATCTCCTTATCTAAATCTTATATTAATTATATCTAAGTTATAGTAAGTAGTAAAAAGGCTTTTAGCTAGTAGTTACTCTATTAATAATAAAGATTTAGTAGATCTATCTTAATTAGCTTTATAGCTAGTAATATCTATTTTTCTAGAGCAAAAAGATATATACTAAGTTTTTATCAAAAACTATCTAGATTAATTAATAATATTATTTTAACCCTAAATTCTCCTTCTTTTTCTTATATTCTTTTTATCTTAACTAGATAACCTAAGAATCTCTTTATAAGGATTAAGAATAAATATATATAAAAAGAAGGGATAATCCTCTTATTAAGATATCCTCTCTAAGAGTTAATAAGATTAAGAGATATATTAATAAATCTCTTTTATATTTAGTAACTTCTCCCTTTTCTAATAAACCTCTTCTAAGTCTATTTCCTCTTTAAGAAGCCCTTTTTAGAAAGTAAGTACTAAATATTTCCTTTTTAGAAAGTACTTTTATAAAGAAAGCTTAAATTAGAAAGCTCTATCTAAGAAAAGGAAATACTAGATTTATAAAAAGGTATAAGTAAATATAAGTTACTTAATAAATAGATTAATACTTAAAGCTATAACTTAGAGAGAATATCTATATTTAAAGTATAATTATAAGTTTAATACTTAAACTTTTCTATCTATTAAAGAGTATAGATAACTATAAGTTATTTAATATATAGATTAATACCTAAAGCTATAGCTTAGAAAAGATATCTATATATAAAATACTAATATAAGTTTAATACTTAAATTCTTCTATAAATAATTACTATTTATTTTTCTTACTATATCTAAAGATACCTCCTCTATCTTCCCTATCTAAGCTTAGTATTACTCTATTATCTCTATTTTCTATAATCTTAAGACTATTATTAACCTTAATATATATAGTAAAATTAGGGATTTTAATATTAAAGAAACTAACTTAGTAAAGATTATAAACTATATTATCTATTATATTATAAAATACACTAAGTAGGATATCTATAATCTATAACTATAGGCCTACTTTAAGAAAGATTTTTAGAATATTACTAAAGTCTTTAACTATATAGACTTACTTATTACTAAGGCTTTTTATAAAGCCCTTATTACTAATAGAATATTTATTACTATTAACTCTAACTAGATAAAGAATAATCTTATTAATATTATTAAATAATTATCTTACTACTTCTAGATTAGTAATAACTTTACTAAAGTTAAATTATAATATCTCTTATTTATTAAAGAGTATATCTAAGACCCTAAATTCTTTACTAAAATCACTAAAGATATTAATAACTCTATTTTAACTCTAATTACCCCTATATAGTTACTAAAAGCCTTAATTATATCTATTTCTCCTATCTATTAAAGCTTTATTAATAACTCTAAATCTACTAAAACCTTCTATAGACTTACCTCTATTCTAAACCCTAATCCCTTCTAGAGTATTTAAAATACCTCTTAAGCCTATTTTAAGCAAAATTAGAACCCCTCTTTATATATCTAAATATTACTATCTAAGGAAAAACCTTCTTTATACTAACTTTTAGATCTTATAAAGTTTTATAATAATAAAGATCTTAAGTATAGTAGTAATAAGATAGATATTTTAAAGTTTAAATTACTTATTTTTAAAGGCTATTATACTAAAGTTAGTATTTTTCTATAATAGTATACTAAGGCTTTCTCCTTAATATTAAAGAGTAATACTTAGTAATACTACTTCTATTATATTATAAACTAAACTCCCTAACCTCTATATACTAAGATTATTAAATAATTAAAGAATTACTTTAAAACTAAAGAGTTTTATATTACTAATAAGAAACTATAAAATAATACTATATTACCTAACTCTATATATAAGAATCCTAGAAAATCTGTTACTAAAAACCTTAAATTTCTATTTAATACCCTCTCTATTATTAAACCTATACTTAGTAGAGAGTATAATATTAGTAATATTCTTCTATAATATAAGATCTATAATACTTACTAAGAAGTTTATAAATATAAACTAGCTCTCTATAAACACTCTATAAGCCTTTAAGACTTATATAATACTCTTTATTTATTTATTAATACTACTTTCCACTTTAATTAAAGTCTTACTACCTAATTTATAGCTTCTAAAAACCCTAATAAGTTTAATATAATATATATAGATTAATATTTCTAAAACAGTAACTAATAGCATAATTTCCACTAAAATTACCCTAATTATAGTAAATTTTGCTAAAACTAGCTAAACTAATAAGAACCTCCTCTATATTATTAATTAATATATAATAACTACTATAATAGCTCTAGATACTACTAGATTTATTATAAGCCTAATTACTATTTATAAAAGCACTTAGCTAATAAATGTATCTAAGAGTTTAATAAGTTTAAGTTTAAGTACTCTTAAAACTTAACTAAGAATACCTTTAACACCTTTCTGCTTAATTTTAAAGGCAATAATAATAATTAAGACCTCCCTATTACTAATTTAGATAATAATAGCAAAGTTAAGCAGTATTTATAGAATTACTACTAAGATACTAAATCTTAGCCTAATTCACTCTATAAATTTACTACTTATATTACTAATACTATATTTATAGTTAATAGCAATAAGTTAACTAATTTACTACTTAACTAAGCTACTTTTTATTTAGTTATAGATTTTAACCCTACTACTAATTTTATACCCCTTTTGCCCCTAATATAGCTTATTTTGCCTAAAACCTCTGCTTTTATATAGCTATTTATACTTAATAATAGATACTCTAAGGAAGTTTTCTAGAGTATTATACTAAATTTAGGCACTACTAGAGTCTCTATTACTAGCTAATAGTAAGTTACTACTTAATAATATTTTTATTCCTTAATTAAGATAAATAAAGCTAATACTAGCTAAGTAAGAGTATATTTTAGTAATAAACTCTATAAAGATTTATTTAGCACTATTATAGTTAATACTATATTTAGTTAAATAGTATTTTATATTATACTCTTTAATACTTCTTTTCTCCTCTACTTAAATAATATAGACTATTTAGGTATCTATTTTAATAACCTCTATAATTATTTACTATAGAGCAAAACTATTACCCCTATTATATATAAATAGGGTTATATTTAGCTTCTTCTTAATAATAAGGAAACTTTTACCTAAGCTAGCTACTTAATAGATACTAAACTTTAATATCTCTATTACTAATTTAGCTACCCCTCTATTACTAAGTTAGCTACTTTTCTCCACCATACTAATTATCTTATTTAAACTATAGTAATTAAGTAGCTAACTAAGGTTTATTAATATTACTAATTAAACACTAGAGCGCCCTAATGCTTTAAATTCTCACTAAAAAATAATTATAACTTTAATTATAAGATTATTTATAACGTTATATACCTTAAGGGTAAAGCAACTCTATATATTAACGCTAACTCTAATCTAGTAGCTGCTTCCTCTATAAGCACTCCTCTAGCCCCTCCCCCACCCTAGTATAGAGGATAACCCTAAAAGAACTCTATTATTACTAACCTCTTCTATATTTTTAACCAAGAAGTTAATTATCTATTAATCTTCTTATTAATAAAGGAAAAAGCAGATTAGAAACTCTATCTTACTCTATATAAATCTAGTAAATATATTACTAATAACCCTCCTTTTTAGAAATTCTATAAAAAGAAGATTAATACTTTCCTTTAATATAAAGTTTTTAAATTTAAGATCTATAATCTCTCTAAGTAATATAGATATCTTTTTTAATTCTATATAGTTAATAAAATTAAAAATAAAACTACTATTCTATTTAAGAAGTTATACCTTATTATTTATAGTATAAATAATATTAATAAGTATAGTATTTTAACTTAATTATTAATAATTTAATACTATAATATTTAACTCCTATTAGCTATTATACTATTTCTTAGCTCTAATTATTTAATTTAGATTAGAGATATTATCTAAGTATATATTTAGTTATAAACTACTCTTATATAAGATATTTATACCTATCTATCTAACTAAATCTATAAACTCTACCCCCCTAATACTATTATAAAGGTTATTAAACCTTTATATAGTATTACTAAAGCTAGTACTTATTAATAAGCTATCTATAATATGTATTATTATAATAAGTTATAAATAACTAATTCTATTTTTAACTCTTACCTTCTTATTACTAATAATACTAGCCTATACTTTACTATTATTAATATATAAATAGATAATATTATTAAACTTTTAACTATCTCTTTTTTAACTCTTAAAGAAGAAGAGCTCTAGAAAGCTAAATTTATAGCTAAAGATAAGAAGAAACTTACTATTACTACTCTAGTTATCTTTAATAATAGAATAATCTCCCTATTATTTATTAAAGTAATTATCTTATACTAAAAAGGTTAAGGTACTAAGATTAACCTAGTATAGAAAGCTTAGAATATTATAAAGATATTAATAAAGTAATAGTATATTAAATAATATACTAGAGGGGTTTATATAGCTTTAATTTACTAACTAGAGGCTTATTTTAATCTATTAACTACTACTTAATATTAGGATCCTATTAATAAGGATATTATAATTCTTAATAAGCATATTTAGTAGCTAAAGAATAATCTTAATTATAGCCTAACCTTTATTATGCTATTACTATCTACTACTAAATTATTTATATTTATAAATAGATTATTTACTAATAACTAGGACCTTATATTATAGTTAGGCTATATTATTATACTAGTTAATAAAATAATAAATAATACTACTTTTATAATTTATAGTAATATTATTTATTATAGCTCTATAAAGTATAAATAGGTTATTTATAGTATATTAGCCTCAGAGATCTATACTATAGTTACTAACACTAACCTAGCCTTTATAATTACCTTAATGCTATATTAAGTTATCACTAAGCTAGGTATTACTAACTCTATATCTACTATAATATATATAGACTTATACTTACTATATAAGTACTTAGTAAAGCTAGGTACTATAAAGAAAAAACGCTTTATAATTAATATTATAGCTCTTTATTAGTTATATAAGTATTATAAGCTCTCTAAGATCTAATAGGTAAATAGTAAAGATAATCTAGCTAATACTATAATAAAGATAAAGCCTAATAGAGCTTTATGCCACCTTATTAATAATAATACTTTTATAATCTAAATAGAGAGATAGGTGATATATATAGTAGAGGGAACGTTAGGATAATAGCTAATTTAAGCTATTTATGCTATTTGCGCTATTTATGCTATTTATGCTATTTACGCTATTTAGAGCTAGTTTTAGGCTATTTAAGAAGGATTTAGGTAATTAGCTAAACTAGCTGTTTTTCACTTTAATTAGATATTATTAATAATGCCTAACTTATTATTTAATTTATATATTTAGATAGGCCTATTAGGTAATTACTAGTATAAAAGAAAAGACTACTAGTATAGAAATAATTATCTATATTACCTAGTAGGTTAGATTCTAACCTCTATTAGGATTTATAGCCTAGCACTAAAATAACTATAATCTAGTTAGGTAAGCAGTTATATAACCTCTAATATTATATAACCTGCCTCTATTAACTACCTATATTATTCCTTTATGCTAGCCACTCTCTAGATACCTCTCTTCTTAATATATATATCTTAAATTAATATTACGCTCTACCTAACCCCTCTCTTTACTATACTAGTATTTTGGGAAACTAACACTTAGTTTTATTTATTAATAAGTTATATATATCTTAATATATTTCTTAATATTAGGTTTTTAGGAATTCTAAAAGAATAAATTATAGATTCTTTTAAGAGTCTTAGTAATTCTTAAATAATCTATAGAGAGTTTATTATAGAATATTCTCAGAATTTCCTTTTAGAGTAAGTAATTATTAAGGATAAATAGACTATTGTTATAATATAGTAAATCTAAGTTATTTAGTAACTATTAGGTTTCCTGTTATTACTATTTCTTATTAATATAAAAGAGATCTTATTATTATATATTTCTAACTTCCTCCTTAAATAAGGAAATAAGGTTTTTAAGAAGTATAATTACTAGTTATATTAATAGTTATCTCTAGATATCTATCTTTTTAATAGTTAGGATTAATAAGTTCTTAAACTATTATAAAAATCTATAGAGAAATAAGTTTTTAGCTTTATCTATTTTAATATTATTTAGGATATAGTTAGGTTTTCTTAAAAGAGTATTAACTAGGTTTTAGTAACCTAGCTAGTATTTAATTTTAAAATTAAATATTAATAAGTTTTATAAAAAGTATACTTAGTAGTTATTAAGTATTCTTTTATTAACTAGGTAATAATAACTTAAGTAGTTAGTAATAAAGTAAATATAATATTATAAATAAAGTAAATAATATTACTATTTTATTATTATATTATAGATAGTTATTAGTTTAGTTTCTAGAGTATTATATTATAGTTTAGCTTCTTAAAGCTTATATAATATAAATATAATAGGTTTCTAAATATTACCTTTTAGTTAGCTTAATATTACTCCTATTATAAAGTTTAATATATCTATTTTAACTTAGATCTAAAGATTAGGATTAATATATTATAAAATAGAGGCTTTTATAAATAAAGTTTATAATTTATAGAAGGTAACTAGTACTTTATAGATTATAACTAGCTAACTCTTTATAGTATTTATAAGTTAATTAGTAAGGAAGCTATAAACCTTTAAATAATTCTTAATAAATCTTCTATAAAATTCTATAAAACTTAGAAACTATTAAATGTCTTAGATATTAATAAGTATTAGCTACTTAGTTATTACTTAGACTCTATCTTATTCTATAGTAATACTCTTTAATAATATTATAAACCCTAAGAAATTAATCTCTTTTTTATAAAACTTATATTTTTTTAAATTAGTATAGAGACTATTTATTTCTAGCTAGGTAAATATCTACTTTATAATATCTATATAAGAATTTATATTATTAATAAAAATCAAAATATTATCTAAATATATAATATAAATAATATTAATAAGTTTAAATAGTATAATATAGTATTTATAGTATCTCTAATAAATATAAAAGACTATTTCTATTTATTACTCTCTTTAATCCTTACTTAGTAATAAGTATCCTTAAGGTTAAACTTAGAAAAATATTTTATTAATAATAGTTAGTCTAAGATCTTATTAATTAGGAAAAGAGAGGCTTAGTTCTTAATAGTTATTTAGTTAAGTTTTTAGTAGTTAATATATAGCTATAATCTTCCCTTCTTTTTTAGAATAAAGAGAATTAGAGCTCTTACTAAGCTTATTAATAAATAGATTTAGTATTTTTAGAGAGCGTTTTTAATATATTTTCTTAATTTGTCTAACTTTTTCTTAGTTAGTAAGTAAATAAATCTAAATAGGGGTTTTATTTTAGGTTTTAGATTAATAAAGTAAGTTTTAGTAATACTAAAGTTTACTATAGTTTCTATTAAGTTAATATTAAATATCTTTATAAAATTATAGTATTTTAGAGAGATCTTATTTCTTAGATCTTTAGGAGTAGTTTTTAGTTAATCTTTACTAATTATCTCTAGTTAGGTATTAATTAGGTTTATTTTTAATATTTCTTAGAATATTATAATAAGTATTACTTTTACTTTATTTTATATCTACCTTAATTTCTTTACTATAATAATAAAGTAAATACTTTTTCTAGTTAGAGAAAAGATCTAGCCTAACTCTCTCTAATATCCGGATCTTATCCGCTCGTATATTGCGGATGACTTTAGATATGACGTCCAAGAGCCCAAGCATCTTCACGGCCTTTATATTGCCTAGAATATTTATAGTACAGCGCAAACGTTCCTGGACCATCTTAATCCAGCGGCGTTGCTCGCGTTTTGTTGAAACAGAGAGTTGGGCGGTTATGGCAATGAAAACTAGAGGCTTGTCAGGATGGTTCCTTACACCATTCCCGATCCCAGACCAAAGCAGGCCCATGGAAATAACATACTGATAGTTATTACGACCAGCGTAACGCAAGCCACGGAAAGCTGTTACTCTAACAACGACACAGCTACAGCAATATCGACTGGAGCAGCCCATAATTCGTGAATCTCTTTGAAAGACTCCACAATCCGTGGGATGTCTGTGCCCATCACAACGAGACAGCAGTGATTTCACCGGAATTGGCAGTGCGTGTCTCTAAAGTCCGTTGGTAGATGAGTGCCTCCAGGCCACCTCTAAGTCCCGTTAGGAATCGGAAGTGCTGGTAGTGATATATGGACATGGAGACCTGTCGACCATCAGCTTGCATACTTAGATAATCAGAAGACGGATCGCAACTCACTGCGAGACACAGGTACCTACACGAGCGCCCAGGCGCCAGTCAAACCCTTCCCGTAACGTTTGTCCGGCGAATCTTGTTCGACCCAAGAGACGGTGCTGTCAATCAGGAGCGGCTGCGAGAATGTGAAGACAGTCAAGCAAAGCCTAGGGATGATGGTCAAGGAGAAGGAACCCAAATAGGCCCGAAAAGATGCCCAAAGAAGGCTGTGGTGTTCGAGTTGCTTGTCTGCTATTGTTAGGACAGGCTTTGGAAAAGCTCGATCGCATGTATAGGATACGCACAGGTGGCCCAGGTAGATATGAGCTGTTTGCGCAGCACAGAACTGCGAAGCTGGGTGTCCAATGGCGGTATATCGTTAAAAGAGAGGACTTTCGATGAACCTAGACGAAAGACAACTAGCAGCCAAGAAAATGATGTTCTTTTCCACAAGCCGCAAAACTGCTCAGGGGCGCGTTGCTGCCGGGGAGAGTTTTCGTGCCCTTTTTGGTGGACCTTCATACGCGATCGGTCATCAGCATTGTCCCACACGAGATATATGAAAGTGACGCCAACAATTGCTGTCATTAAACCTGGTGCGGAGGCTGTTGAGGACACGAGCCATAGTGTACGGGCCCGAACAATACCCAAAATGACGGATGCAGCGACATAGAGACTCAGGGGCGTAGAAGGACGATAAGATCACTGGGAGTTGACGGTTAAAAGCCCCAACGCACCAAATGTTGCAGCCTAGCTCAAAACATGGGCTGCTGTGGAAGCATGCGTCTGGAGGCGAGGACTTTGAGCGCGAAGAATGAGAAATGCGAGCTGCAAGCCAAGTATAGCCATCAAGATCAGCTTCGAATCACACATTATTAGCAGTGTTCCCGGGCCAAGAATTGCAGCATTCTGTGACTACTCACAGCCTGGCTGATATAGCCCTTGGAGCGAACGGAGTACTTTAAACTCTTCCTTAGATGGAGAAACAAGTCACTAGGAAGCAGAAGCAGGAAGGTTGAGGCAGGCAAATAAGTCATGACTATGTCCTCAAATTCCAGAGTGAAGTCAAAAGACTGGCAGCTTTGGTCCACTCGCGGACCGAAGGAGCGGTCCATCGCTTGGACGCAAGCTCCTGCGCCATGTTCGAAATCCATACTTAGCCACTCTGAGAAGCCAGTCTGGGAATTTGGGGTGTATGTTGGTCGCAGACGGGAGGAGAGAGCTTTATCTCGCTGCAGCGTGTGAAGAATGCTCAAGAGTGGCGAAATCTTGCTGTATTCCGAAGCTGTAACAATGTAGCTAGGCACAGTAGCAATCGCAGGCCTCCAATCTCTGGAGTCTCGCCAGGGCGTTCTGCCCTTTTGGCTGGCTTCGGCAGCCCCCCTTCATTTCTGCCACACTTCGGCGAAACCCTTTTCCTGTGCTCAGGGCGGGACCGGAAGTACGCTTTACCTTTTTGGCCACGAGGGCCTCACCGAGCCGCGTAACTATACCAAGCCTGAATAGGAAGCTCTAATGTCATATCATTTTTTATCTTGCGTTTTGCCCCTTGGTGTCCATGTTTGCGTGGGCTGGCCGGGATAGATTTCACTCCATTGGCAGCCTGCCCACAGGGATGAGATGCATCCTGCCATACATAGAAGAAACACGGTCATCAACCTCTTTCCGCCAGGGACCTGTCAGCCTCTCTGATTTTCCCCTGTTCAGTCCAAAAAACCTACACTTTTCCTGCTCATCAGCTCAGATACCCCATATCACTAACCATACTGTTTTAACAGCACCTAATCCCAAAGTCGCTATTATCTATAGTTAAGCTCTCTAAACCCCCTTCAATTCTGTTTTCAGACCTTATTATTACAGCCAGGCTATCTGAGAATAGGTTCTGCTAATAGAAGCTAAGGGATAAAGCATATAATAGTATCTAGGGTGCTAGAAGCAAGGGAATTTATTAAGGGTTATAGATTAAAGGTATAGTGATTAATTATAGTCTTTACATTAGGTATAGTATAAAGTAAGCCTAAATATTACAGCTAGGCTATCTAATAGTGGGTTCTGCTAATAGAAGCTAAGAAATAACACTATAATAATATCTATAGGTACTATAGAGTAGGTAGGTTTAAAAGTTAGTAGAAAGTATAGTAATTAGTTATAGACTTTATATTAAGTATAGTATAAAGTAAGCTTAAAAGTATCTAAAGATATTTATAAAGTTAATTACTAAAAAGCTATAGAAGTTTATCTTTGGGTAAGCCTTAAGTCTATTCTATATATAAGTCTTATTTCCTAAATAATACTCTTTATTTATTTTTAACTTTAATAAAGTTAATATACCTAATATATAGCTTCTATATTCTTAGTATATAGATTTAATCTATTTATCTTATTATTAAATAATTTATACTATAGTTCTTTTACTTTAAGTAGTTTTTTAATGTTATATTATTTTATATATAAATGTTTTATAGCTATTAGGTGTTTTATAGAGTGTTATCTTAGTCTTATTATACTTAATAGGTTATAATATTAAGTCTCCTCTTTAATAGTTTTATCTTTAAGACTAATATAAGTAGGTATAGGCTTTTAGGTTAGGGAGTTATTAATTATACTTCTTAATTTACTTATAATATTAATACTATATTAAGTTATGTTTAAAATTAAAAGACTTAAAATTAGCTTTTTGTTTTATATATAATAATATCTTTTATTAATTTAGTTTAAATAATATAATACTTTATATTTATTGTTTTTAAGTAAAGTATATTTATTATATAGTAAAAGGTGTGAAAACTTATTAAGGCTATAAAATCTTAAGTAGCTTTACAATAGGATAGTAGTAGCATTAAGTTATAAGTATTTTATATTATTTATAGTAGTGTTATACTAATTAGTTTATAGTAAAATGCTTAAATAATTAGTATTAAAAGTAAGAGGAAAAAGAAAAGTAAGTAAGTAATGCTTTATTAAAGGTTTATAAAAAGCTAGCTTAAATTTAGTCTAAAGTAGCTAAAGTTATTAGTTATTTGTTATATATTTATATAATTTAAAAGAAAGTAAAGGAGTATTATATTAAGACATTTTCTTATAGTATATAAGAGCTTAAGGAGGAGAATAAGATCTTTCTTACTTTAAATATTTATAAAAGAATAGTAATAGAGGATCTTTAAGTAAATAAGCTAGAAAATAATTCTTTCTAGGTAGACTTTAGTATTAGGGAAGCGTTTATAGATCTTAGTCTATTAGTTAGTATTTTAAGGGTTTTCTTTAGTGGTTTTTAATTAGCTTTTTCTCTAAGTTATAGTAATAGTATAATATCTTTAAGTTATATAGTTTTTTAGGGTTAATATAGAGGTTATAGTTATTATAGTTTTCTATATATATTTATTATAGTTATAGAAGTAGCTAGTTATATTTTTATGCTTTATTGTTATTATTTTTAAGTTTTTTAATATTATTATAACTTATTTTATTTATATTTTAGATTATTAGCTAGTCTTTATATACTATCTTTATATTTATATTCTTTTTACTTAATAAGGTAGGTTATTTTATTTAAATAAGTAGTATAGTTAATAATTTATTTAACTTTATATTTTTATTCTGGTTTAACCTTAATATAGTTAGTGATTTATAAACCTTTTAGTGCTAGTTTAAGGAGTAAGATATAAAAAACTAGGTAGTATTTTATAGTATTAAGTAGTATAAGTTTAAAGTTAATATTAGATATTTGTTTTATAATTTTAAAGGGTTTAAGTTTTTTAAAGTCTAACTTATTATTAGTTATTTAGTTTTAATGTTTTATTAAAAGAGGTAGATATTATCTCTATCTTTTAAAGTTAGTCTTTTAACTCTTAGTGTATTTATATATTTATTTATATATAAATTTAAGTTTTTTAGGTAATTTATATTAAATTTCCATAATTATAGTAATATTTGCTATAGCTTTAAGTGCTGCTAAGCCTTATTATAGTTCTCTATAGGTAGTTAGGTTAAATCTATAGTTTTGATAAAATAGTGATTTTTTAATACTTTCTCTTACTATACTATTATAGGTAAATTAGGCTATTAAGAGTAGTAATACTTAATTATTTTATTAATAGTTAATATAGCTATTAGTTTTCTAAAATACTGATATAGTGAAGAGAGGGGTTAGGTAGGGCGTAATATTAGTTTAAGATATATATATTAAGAAGAGAGGTATCTAGAGAGTAGCTGGCATAAAGGAACAATATAGGTGGTTAATAGAGGCAGGTTATATAATATTAGAGGTTATATAACTGCTCACCTAACCAGATTATAGTTATTCTAGTACTAGGCTATAAATCCTAGTAGAGGCTAGGATCTAACCTACCAGGTAATATAGGCAATTATTCCCATACTAGTAGTTTTTTCTTTTATGCTAGTATTTGCCTAATAGGCCTATCTAAATATATAAATTAAATAATAAGTTAGATATTATTAATAATACCTATTTAAAGCAAAAAACAGCTAGTTTAGCTAATTACCTAAATCCTTCTTAAATAGTTTAAAACTAGCTCTAAATTGCATAAATAGTATAAATAGTATAAATAGTGCAAATAGCTTAAATTAGCTATTATTTCTTTGCTCTCTCTGCTACATATATTACCTATCTCTCTATTTAGATTATAAGAGTATTATTATTAATAAGGCGGTGTAAAGCCCTATTAGGCTTTGCCTTTATTATAGTGTTAGCTGGGTTATCTTTGCTATTTACCTATTAGATCTTAGAAAGCTTATAATACTTATATAACTAATAGAGGGCTATAATATTAATTATAAGGCGTTTTTCCTTTATAGTGCCTAGCTTTACTAAGCACTTATATAGTAAGTATAAGTCTATATATATTATAGTAGATATAGAGTTAGTAATACCTAGCTTAGTAGTAACTTAGCATAGTATTAAGGTGATTATAAAGGCTAGATTAGTACTAGTAACTATAGCATAGATTTCTAAGACTAATATACTATAAGTAATCTGTTTATACTTTATAGAGCTATAATAGATAATATTACTATAAATTATAAAAGTAGCATTATTTATTATTTTATTAGCTAGTATAATAATATAGCCTAACTATAATATAAGGTCCTAGTTATTAGCAAATAATCTATCTATAAATATAAATAATTTAGTAGTAGGTAGTAATAGCATAATAAAGGTTAGGCTATAATTAAGGTTATCTTTTAGCTACTAGAGGTGCTTATTAAGGATTATAATATTCTTATTAGTAGGGTTCTAGTATTAGGTAGTAGTTAATAGGTTAAAATAAGCCTCTAGTTAGCAAATTAAGGCTATATAAGCCCCTCTAGTATATTATTTAATATACTATTACTTTATTAATACCTTTATAATATTCTAAGCCTTCTATATTAGGTTAATCTTAGTATCTTAACTCTTTTAGTATAGAATAACTACTCTAGTAGGTAACAGAGAGATTATTCTACTATTAAAGGTAACTAGAGTAGTAGTAGTAAGTTTCTCCTTATCTTTAACTATAAATTTAGCTTTCTAGAGCTCTTCTTCTTTAAGAGTTAAAAAAGAGGCAGTTAAAAGTCTAATAGTATTATTTATTTATATACTAATAATAATAAAGTATAGGTTAGTATTATTAGTAATAAGGAGATAAGAGTTAAAAGTGAAATTAGTTATTAGTAGCTTATTATAATAATAAGTATTATAGGTAGCCTACTAATAAGTACTAGCTTTAGTAATATTATATAAGGGTTTAATAATCTTTATAATAGTATTAAGAGAGTAGAGATTATAGATTTACTTAGATAAATAGGTATAAATATCTTATATAAGGGTAGTTTATAACTAAATATATACTTAGATAATATCTCTAATCTAAATTAAATAATTAGAGCTAAAGGATAGTATAATAGCTAATAGGAGTTAAATGCTATAGTGTTAGATTATTAGTAATTAGATTAAAATACTATATTTATTAGTATTATTTATACTATAAATAATAAAGCAGGACTTCTTAAATAGGGTAATAGTCTTATTTTTAATCTTATTAACTATATAGAATTAAAAGAGATATCTATATTACTTAGATAGGTTATAGATCTTAAATTTAAAGACTTTATATTTAAAAAGAGTATTAATCTCCTTCTTATAGGATTTCTAAAAAGGAGAGCTATTAGTAGTAAGTTTACTAGACTTATATAAAGTAAGATAGAGTTTCTAATTTACTTTCTCCTTTATTAATAAGAAGATTAATAGGTTATTAACTTCTTACTTAAAAATATAGAAAAGGTTAGTAATAGTAGAGTTTTTTTAGGATTATTTTCTATACTAAAGTGAGGGAGAGGCTAGAAGAGTATTTATAGAAAAAGCAGCTACTAGTTTAGAGTTAGTATTAGTAAGGTTAGAGTTACTAGAATTATTAGAGTTACTATAAAAAGGTTTAATAATAGTAGAGGGGAAGTTTTAGAGGTTATAAAGGAGCTAAATAGTAACTATTTTACTTAAAATAGTAATTAAATAGTAGAGACTCTACTATTTATCTTTTTTATAGTAGATCTAGATTAATAATTATAGTAGAAGGTAGGTAACTTTATCTATACTTAGACTATTATAAGCACCTAAAATATTAATAATTTTATATTTAGTAGTCTTTTTATATAAATTATCTATAATAATATAGATTACTTTAGTTCTAGCTATAATATTTAGTAAGAGTATTAGGTTATTACTAATATATAAATAAGTATTAAAGATAAGGAGAGTAGAAATAAGGCTATTAGAGCTAGTAGTATTATTAATAGCTTTAACTGCTATTTAGAGGGTAAGATTAGGCTTAATATAGGGGACTTCCTATTAAATAATAATATAGGTATATTAAAGAGGTCTATAGTATTATTTAGTCTTATTAATATAATAGTAAGCTTTAATAGGTATAACTTTAACTATAATAGCTATAGATTTAGTATTATTTTTAAAGATTTTAGTAGTAAAGTTTAAACTAGTATTTATAATAATATAATTAGGTGGTTTTTAGTAGATATAAATCTAGTAGAGGTAGAGGGTTAAGTTTATAGTTACAACGCAGCTCCCTGTAAAAAAGACTATAATAAATTCACCCAGTTTATAAGCATAATTTGGGAAACACTATAGAGGCACTTTAACCTATGCTCTCTACTAGTTAAGAATAATAATATAGAAATCTAATATATTCCTGCTAGTAAGCAAACCCTCATATAAAGTTAGATGCGCGCTCTAGCTAAATAGACTAGCGGAACAGTAACAGCGCAAGCAATACCGCAGAGGTAGAGGTTTTTCTAGGTGGTTTTTACTAAGAGATTAGGTAAAAAGTGAGTAGTATTAAAGCTAGTAGTAGTATTAATAATATATAGCGTTACTTTACTCTTAAGGTATATAATATTATAGATAATCTTATAATTAAAGTTATAATTATCTTTTAGTAAGAATTTAAAGTATTAGAGCACTCTAGCATTTAATTAGTAGTATTAGCAGACCTTAGTTAGCTGCTTAATTACTATAGTTTAAATAGGATAACTAGTATAGTAGAGAAGAGTAGCTAACTTAGTAATAGAAGAGTAACTAAATTAGTAGTAGAGGTACTAAAGTTTAGTATTTATTAGATAGCTAGCTTAAGTAAAAGTCTTCTTATTATTAAGAAGAAGCTAGATATAACCCTATTTATAAATAATAGGAGTAATAGTTTTACCCTATAGTAAATAATTATAGAGATTATTAAAATAGATATCTAAATAATCTATATTATTTAAGTAGAGGAGAAAAGGAGTATTAGAGGGTATAATATAAAACACTATTTAACTAAATATAGTATTAACTATAATAGTACTAAATAAGTTCTTATAAAATCTATTACTAAAATATACTCTCACTTAGCTAGTATTAGCTTTATTTATCTTAATTAAGAGATAAGAATATTATAAAGTAGTAACTTACTATTAGCTAGTAATAGAGACTCTAGTAGCACCTAAATCTAGTATAATATCCTAGAAGACCTTTTTAGAGTATCTGCTATTAAGTATAAATAGCTATATAGGGGCAGAGATTTTAGGCAAAATAAGCTATATTAGAGGTAAAAGGGGTATAGGATTAGTAGCAGAGTTAAAACCTATAACTATATAGAAGGTAGCTTAGTTTAGTAGTAAATTAGTTAACTTATTACTATTAACTATAAATATAGTATTAGTGATATAAGTAGTGAATTTATAGAGTAAACTAGGCTAAGATTTAATATCTTAATAGTAATCCTATAAATACTACTTAGTATTACTATTAGTATTTAAATTAGTAATAGGGGAATCTTAATTATTATTATTACTTTTAAAATTAAGTAAAAAGATATTAAAGTTATTCTTAGTTAGGTTTTAAAAGTATTTAGACTTAAACTTATTAAACTCTTAGATATATTTATTAGCTAAGTGCTTCTATAAATAATAATTAGGCTTATAATAAATCTAGTAGTATCTAGAGCTATTATAGTAGTTATTATATATTAACTAATAATATAGGGGAGGTTCTTATTAGTTTAGCTAGTTTTAGTAAAATTTACTATAATTAAGGCAATTTTAGTGGAAATTATGCTATTAGTTACTGTTTTAGAAATATTAATCTATATATATTATATTAAACTTATTAGGGTCTTTAGAGGCTATAAATTATATAGTAAGGCTTTAATTAAAGCAGGAAGTAGTACTAATAAATAAATAAAGGATATTATATAGGTCTTAAAAGCTTATAGGGTATTTATAGAGAGCTAGTTTGCACTTATAAACTCCCTAGTAGGTATTATAGATCTTATATTATAGGAGGGTATTACTAATATTATACTTCCTACTAAGTATAGGTCTAATAGTAGAGAGGGTATTAAATAGGATTTTAAGGTTTTTAGTAATAGATTTTCTAGGATTCTTATATATAAGGTTAGGTAATATAGTATTATCCTATAGTTTCTTATTAGTAATATAAAACTCTTTAATTTTAAAGTAATCCTTTAATTATTTAATAATCTTAGTATATAGAGGTTAGGAGATCTAGTTTATAATATAGTAGAAGTAATATTACTAGGTATTACCTTTTAATATTAGAGAAAAGGTTTTAGTATAGTATTATAGGAAAATACTAGCTTTAGTATAATAGTCTTTAAAAATAAGTAATTTAAACTCTAAAATATCTATCTTACTACTACTATATTTAAGATTTTTATTATTATAAAACTTTATAAGATCTAAAAACTAATATAAGGAAGGCTCTTTCTTAAATAGTATTATTTAGATATATAAAGAGGGGTTTTAATTTTACTTAAAATAGGCTTAAAAGGTATTTTAAATACTCTAGAAGAGATTAGAGTTTAGAACTAGAGTAAGTCTATATAAAAGTTTAGCAGGTTTAGGGTTATTAATAGAGCTCTAATAGATAGGAGAAATAGATACTATTAAGGCTTTTAGTAGCTATATAGAGGTAATTAGAGTTAAAATGGAGTTATTAATATTTTTAGTGATTTTAGTAAAGAATTTAGAGTTTTAGGTATACTTTTTAATAAATAAAAGATATTATAACTTAATTTTAGTAAAGTTATTATTAATCTAGAAGTAGTAAGATAATTATTTAATAATATTAGTAAGGTTATCCTTTATCTAGTTAGAGTTAATAGTAATAAATACTCTATTAGTAATAAGAGCTTTATAGAGAGCCTTAGTAGTAGATAAGTCTATATAATTAAAGACTTTAATAATATTTTAAAAGTTATTCTTAAAGTAGACCTATAGTTATAGGCTATAGATATTCTACTTAGTATACTTTATAATATAGTAGGTAATATAGCTTATAATCTTTACTAGATTAGTCTCTTTAATATTAAACTTTCTGATTTTACTATATATATTAGAGTTAATAATAGCTTTAAAATTATAAGAGATATAGATAATAGAGTAATATTAAGATTAGATAGAGAAGATAGAAGAGGTATTTTTAGATATAGTAGGAAGGAGGAATAGTAATTACCTATAAGAGAATTTAAATAGTAGACTTATATTAGTATCTTATATATAGATATCTTCTCTAAGCTATAGCTTTAAGTATTAATCTATATATTAGATAACTTATAGTTATCTATATCTTTTAAAGGGTAAAAGAGTTTAAGTATTAGACTTATAATTATACTTTAAATATAGATATCTTTTCTAAGCTATAGCTTTAAGTATTAATCTATTTATTAAATAACTTATATTTATCTATATCCTTCTATAAATTTAGTATTTCCTTCTCTTAGATAGAGCTTTCTAGTTTAAGCTTCCTTTATAAGAGCACTTTCTAAAAAGAAAATACTTAGTACTTACTTTCTAAAAAGAGCTTTCTAAAAAGGAAATAAACTTAAAAAGGGTTTATTAGAGAGAGGAGGAGTTATTAAATATAAGAGGGGTTTATTAATATATTTCTTAATCTTATTAACTCTTAGAGAGAATACTCTAATAAGAGGATTATCTTTTCTTCTTATATATACTTATTCTTAACCCTTATAAGAGGATTCTTAGATTATCTAGTTAAGATAAGAGAAGTATGAGAAAAAGGAGGAAAACCTAGAGTTAAAATAATATTATTAACTAATTTAGATAGTCTTTAATAAAAACTTAGTATATATCTTTTTATTCTAGAAAAATAAGTATTACTAGCTATAAGGCTAATTAAAATAGATCTACTAGATCTTTACTACTAGTAGAGTAACTACTAGCTAAAAGCTTTTTTACTACTTACTATAACTTAGATATAATTAATATAAGATTTAGATAAAAAGACTAAAATATCTTAGAAATAGTAAATATAGGAGAGGAGTTATTAAGATATAAAAAAGGAAGAGTTATAGTAAGAGTAAAAAGTTATTTAAAGTAAGAGATAAAAAGTAAAAAGAAATAAGGTAAAAGTAAGTAGCAGGTAGGATTAGTAGCTTAAAATTAGAGAGTTTAGCTTAGATAGTTATAAATAAACTAAATTAGATAGTTACTACTAAAAGTAAGGCTATAATATTTTAAATATCTTAGAATAGATAGAATAAAACTATAAAGTTATATAATTAATATAATCTTACTATAATTATAACTTTAGTAAAAGAATTATAGTAAGATACTTTAGTAGATTATTAAGAGCTTATTACTACTCTTTTATAGTAAGTAGTTAGAGCTTACTACTAATTAATAGGTTATTACTATTATTATTATAAATAAGAGGTTAAAGTAAAGGGTTTTAGTAGTAAGGGAGGAGAAAGAAAGAGGGAAAGGTAGTGAGGTTAGTAAGTAGCATAGATAGGTGCTAAATATATTAAAATATATTAAAATATACTAAACTTACTAAAAAGACTTATAGGAGGTTAAAATTAGCAAAACTAGTGATTTTAAGGTTAAATAGAGAGAGAGGAGGGTTTTTAGAGGCTTTAGAGGCTCTAAAATAGTAAAATTATTAGTAATATAGTATAGTTAGAGGGGTAGAGTTTTAGCAGAGCTAAAATTATTAGTAGTATTATATAGTAGGAGGGAAAGAGGTTTTAGCAGAGCTATAAGAGGTAGAAGGGGCTAAAAGAGGGTAAATATAAAGGGGGGGAAATATATATTTTTACTATATAATAAAGGATTATAATTATTAATTATAGTAGTAAGAGAGGAGTTATTATAGGGTGGTTTATAGTTATTAATAATAGTAAGAAATCTAAAACTTTACCTATAATATTAGTAATAACTTTAGAGATTATAGATTAATTATAGAGGCTAAACACTTAGTAGTTAAAGCTAGTCTCTCTATTAGTATAATAATCTAAATAAGAGGAGGCCTAGAACTATCTAAGTAGCAAATAATTATTAAATAGAGGTTTAGAAGATAGAAGTAGAGGCTATATACTTAGCTGCTAAATCTAAAGTCTCTGTTAGCTAATATTTAAAATCTAAGAGATAGAATTATTAAGATAAGAAAAACGTCTTTTTAGTTATTTATATAATCTTACTAATTTATAGTTATAAATAATATAATAGCAAGGTTATTTATTATAATTATAGATAGTATAATAGTAAAGTTAACTACTAATTAGTATTAGTTTTCTAAAATACTAGTATAGTAAAAAGAGGAGTTAGATAGGGTATAATATTAGTTTAAGATATATATATTAAAAAGAGAGGTATCTAAAAAGTGGCTAGTATAAAGGAATAATATAGGCAGTTAATAGAGGCAGGTTATATAATATTAGAGGTTATATAACTGCTCACCTAACTAGATTATAGTTATTCTAGTGCTAGGCTGTGAATCCTAGTGGAGGCTGGGATCTAACCCACTGGGCAATATGGGCAATTATTCCCATAATAGCACTATAGATAGGTTTTAAGAATTTAGTTAATTTATTTTATTTATCTATTAGTCTAGGGATAGAAAGCAGTAGATATACTATATTTAGACTTAAGCTATAAAGTTAGAGACTTTTAGAACTTAAAGGCAAAGAGCTTATCTCTATTTAATATAATTTCTTAGAGTAGGCTATATTAATTAAGGATAATTTTAAAAAAAATATATATAAGGTCTTTTATTATATTTAATTTAAGGTAAGGGATAAAGTAAGTATACTTTAAAAGTTAGGTAATAATAATTAGTATACTATTATATTAAACTTTAATAAGAGGTTTATTTAATTTTAAGAGTTTAATAATAAAATTAAGTAAGATAGATTACTATACTTTTTTAGATATTAGTATTAGTTATATCTTACTATAAAGCTAATATTAGCTAGTTTTGCTTTTTATATAGACTTTATAGTCTTTAATTACTAAAGACATTTCTTTATAGATAGCTATTTTATTATAGTGTTAGTAGATATATTTCTATGTTTTAGTTATACTTTAGTGTTTATCTATAGGCATAGAGTAAATCCTATAGATAAGCTTAAGGCTTATTCTTTTATTTATACTAGTATTAATTTATTTAGCTATTATAAAGAGTCTAACTATTAGTATAAGGTTTCTATTTATGTTTATTTTAAGGATTATTTATATTTCCTTTAGTATTAAGATATAATAGTTTAACTATTAGCTAAAAGTATTAGCTTTACTATTTTCTATTTCTTTATAGTAAATAATTTCAAAGTTAAATTCACTAAGGAATTCTAACTATTTAACTTATTATTTATTAAAAGCTTTTAAGGTAGTAAAATATAAAAGATTTTTATAATCTATAAAGACTTTTATAAAGTGTTTAGTTTTTAACAATTATAGTCTTTATTCTTTAAATACTTTAATAATTACTATTAGTTTTTATTATAGATTTAATAGTTAAGCTTTAGTTTATTAAACTTTTTAAATAGGAAAGTAACTAGTTTTAGGTTTTTACTATTATTATATTAAGTAAGCTAGGTGCTTATTATAAAGTTTAAAGCATTAGTTTTTAATTTAAAAGGTTTTTTAGGGTTTAAGATATAGAGAATAATATTCTTTTCTATATACTTTTTAATTTAGTTAAAGTCTTTTTAGTGTTTATTTATTTATTTAAACTTAGTGTTTTTTTATACAAGATCTTATAACTTATAGCTGCTATCTATAAAGTTTTTAATAAATTAGTAGTAAAAGTTAATAAATTTAAGGAATAATTATATATTTTTAATGTTTTTTAGTATTAGCTATTTCTTAATTACTTAGATTTTGTTTCTTAATATTTATATAATTCTAAAGGCTATTGTGAAGCTTAGGAATTTAACTTATTGTTAATAAAACTGCGTTTTGCTGGTTTAATTAGGAGTTAAGCGTTTTAGAGTGTTTATAGTATTTAGTATATATACTATTTATATTCTTTAAGGGTTTTAAAGAAGATAAGGATATTATTAAGGTAAATAATAATAATATTATTAAGGTATTAATATAGGACTTTATTAATTATAGTTTGAAATATTATTAGGGTGTTAGTAAGCTTAAATAGTATAACTAAGGTTTTAAAGTGTCTTTATTATATATAAAAAACTGTTTTTTATTTATCTCCCTCTTTAATATAAATAAGGTTATATACTCCTTTAAGGTTAAGTACTATAAACTATTAGGCTTTATATAAGAGATTATAGAGTTTTAGAATAAGTAGTAATTGGTAGTAGTTTTTAATTATAATATTATTAAGCTTATAATAGTTAATATAAAGTTATTTCTTACTATTCTTTTTTAGTATAAAGAGTATTAAATACTTTATTAATAGTTATAAGGGTTTAATATAACCTTTTTTAAGGTTTTTATTAAGAAATATATTTAATACTTTTATTTCTTTTTAGTTTAGTCTATAAACCTTACTAAATATAGACTTTTTGCTTTCTTTAAGCTTAATTTTATAATTATAGCTATTATATTTTAATAACTCTATTTTAAGTCTTTTAGTAAATAGCTTTATATATTTTTAGTATTCTTTAAGAATAGATAAAAGCTAATTTTGTTTATTAATTATTATTATTACTAATATGTTAAATATTGCTTTTTTAATTTATAAGTAAGTAAGGAATCATTTTATATTATTTATATACTTAGGTTAAGGCTATTACTTAGTAACTAAGTTACTTTTCTATAGAAGCTTATATAAGGTATTGTTACTAAATTACTACTTAAAGGCTAAGTCTTTATTATTATTCTATTAAAGTTAGCCTATTCTTTAATCTATTTATAGATTATTTATTTATAACTATAGGACTTTTAAGATAATCTTTTAATTACCTATTTTAGCCTTATTAAAGTTAAGTCACTTATTCTAGCTATAATAGCTTATTATAAGATATATACTTTTTAAAACAATGATATCTTTACTATACTAAACTTATTCTTTTTTAACTATCTAAAGTTAGTATAGTTTAGCTTTTATTATCTATAAGATCTATTAGTTATTAATAGTTTATAGAGATATAAAATTTCCTTATATACTATAGTTAATTAGTGTAAATATTATTTATCTTTTTACCTTAACGTTAAAGTAAAGGTATTAGTGTTATTTACTTATTGCTAAATATAAGGACTTTATCTTAAATACTTATTGTTATCTTATTATAGTAAGTAAGCTTAGTCTTTTAATTACTTATCTTACTAAGAGTAAGTAATGCGTTTTTCTTTTCTTTATGTTTTTATAAAGCTATTCTCTTTAATCTTAAGCTAAGGTAGGTTAGCTCTTTCTTAAATATTCTAAAGTGCTTTAGCTTTCTAGAGTAAGTATATATAGTATTAGTCTTATTAGTATCTTTCCTATTATATATCTATATTATTAAGACATTTTATTAAGTAATTAAGGCTAAGAGTAAGTATAGTAAATCTAATTTTATTAAACATTTATAGTTTCTATATAGATAGCTAGTCTTCTATATAAACTTAGTTAACTAGCTAGTAATTATACTACTATAGGTAGAACTAAAGTATATATTTATCTTTAAGGTGCTTTTTATAGTTATCCTTAAAGCATTATACTTAATAAAGCTTATAGTGCTTAAAGTGCTTAATATCTATTATAGAGTAGTCTCCTTAGGTTATAAAGCTCTCTATATAACTTTTTTATTAGGTTTTTAAGATTCTATAGAACTAAACAGACTAATTATTAATTAAAGGGTTAATTTCCTTATGCTTAAGTTAATAGGTTTTATCTTTTTCTTTAGATTTCTTTTTAAAGCTAATACTATTAACTAAAGGTAAGCTTTTAATAGCAACTTTTAGTGAAGTATATTATTAAGTAATATTATAAGGTTTATTAAAGTTATAAAAGGTATCCTTTAGTTTTTAGTGCTATAAAGCTTATTATACTTAGATTTCTAAATAAAGGTTAACCTAGTGTTTAGGTTTTTAAAGTGTTTTTAGCTTAGTATTAAGTTATTTAATAGTTTTATATATAATTTTGCTATTAACTATATATCCTATAGTAAGAGTATAAGTAAGTAGTTCTTTAGTCTTATTATATTTAAAGCATCCCTTAGGGTCTTTAGAGTATTATCTAGTATGTTTCTTATTATCTAAGTAGATTAAGTAGTTATTATTAAAGTAAGTACTCTAACTAACTTAAGCATAGAGTATTATCTTTATTATAATATTAGCTTATTAAGTTTATTTAGGAACTAGTTAGAATTATTTCTTTTTAGGCTATTAGCAATCTTAAGCATAGTATTTTATCTTATTATAGTTATAGCATTTAATATTCTTCTTATTATTAATACGCTAAGCTATACTAAGGTCTATAGGTTTACTATATTATCTATATATAGTAGAGTATTTTAGTAGTTTATTAGCCTTTAGGTTATTATAGTTATCTTTATCTTTAATAAGTATTTTTCTATAAAGCCTTTAGTCTTTATTCTAATACTAAAAGTTATATTATTGCTATTAATATTGTTTTCTAGTGTTTATAAATAGTTATTATTTACCTTTTTCCTTATATTCCTTATAAAAGCAGTTCTTAATTTTAATAGTAAGGTTAGTATACTAAAAGAAGTTATTCAGATAGTTATTTTTTATAATCTTATGTTTAACTTTATCTTTAAGTCTTTAGTAAAACATAAAGATTTTGCTTTTCTTTATTAAGTTAAGCTATATATAAATATATTAGAATTCTATAGTATAGTCTTTAATAGATTTAGTCTATTAAAGTTTAAGTAAGTTATACTTAGCTTATCTTTTCTTATTTAGATCTTAAAATAGTAACTTAAAGGCATTCTTTAAGCTTTAAAAACTACTAAAGATATCTTAGATTTCTATAAAGTATTCATTAAAGGTTTCCTTTTTAAAGTATTCTTTAAGAAAGGGTTTAAACTACTAAAGGGTTTTTCCCTTAAGGAATTCTAAGGTATAGATTAATTTTTTAGTTTTATTCTTATAGCTATTATAGTAAAAGTTTTAATAGGTTTTAAGCTAAATAAAGAATCCCTTAAGGTATTCTATAGTCTTATTATAAGGGTTAAGGGTTTTAAGATAAAGCTTATTGCGTTTTTTCTTAGATAGATATAATAATAATATTAGTAATAGCTTAAAGGGTTTTATTTTAGTGTTTTAGCTTAATAGCTTCTTAATTAACTTACTAAAAAGCTTATTAAAGTTTAATAAAGGTAACTATATTATTGTTAAATATACTTTACATTTTTTTAATATCTTTATTAGCTTTTATAAGTTATTACTTAAGGATTTTATTATTATTACTATTAAAGTTATTATCTTTTATCTTTTAGTCTTTAAGCTCTTTAGTAAGGTTTTAAGTAAGCTACTTACTAAAACTAGCAAAAAAGCTAAGAGTTAAGTGTTTAGTAAAAGTATTAAAAGATATAATTATTATATTATACTATTAATAGCGTTAAAGGTTAACTTGCTAAATAAAAGCAATTAAAATATTATAGCTAGGCTATTTAATAGTAAGTTTTATTAATAAAAGCTAAAGGATAAAGCGTATAATAATATTTAAAATGCTAAAAGCAAGGGAATTTATTAAAGGTTATAGATTAAAGGTATAATAATTAATTATAGTCTTTACGTTAAGTATAGTATAAAGTAAGCTTAAAAATATTTAAAGATATTTATAAAATTAATTACTAAAAAGCTATAAAAGTCTATCCTTAAGTAAGTCTTAAGTTTATTCTATATATAAGTCTTGAATAGTTCTTTTATCTAAATATATCTTAAATATACTAAAATAATAATTACTATTTCCTATAGATACGTAATTATAATTAGTTAGTAAAGCTAACTAATTATTAATCTATATATCTATACTCTATTAATTACTCTTTATCTCTTATTATTTTATAACTTATACTATAGTTCTTCT
The DNA here is from genome assembly GCA_036785495.1 of Colletotrichum neosansevieriae. Taxonomy (NCBI): domain Eukaryota; kingdom Fungi; phylum Ascomycota; class Sordariomycetes; order Glomerellales; family Glomerellaceae; genus Colletotrichum; species Colletotrichum neosansevieriae. The sequence continues at coordinate 68,578 of JAVHLV010000141.1, read as the reverse complement.
GTTTTAAAGTGATCCCTTTTATCCCTATACCTTATGTATATAAATATATTATCCTAGCCGCTAAATACGCTATAGGGCATATCCCGGTTGGTTATGCTTAACGGGTCGTAACACTCATAACACCTACCAAAGCCAAGGAGACACACCATAACACAGCGACAACTTGCGGCAAATGCCTCTGGACGACAAGGAAGAAACACAACGGCTGAAACAGAGGCCTTACTACCACCCCAGAAGCATAATATTAGCAGCAATGCTAAGATTAAGGAGAATAGGCAGAAGCAAGTCGTCTTCGTGAGCTTCGTTCTTATGGTCATTGCAGACTTTGCAGGGTTCCTCATGGACGTACCGCAGACTAGTATCCTCGAAAACATCATCTGTCATCGCCACTATGCGTCTTGTTCGTATACCGCTGACGACTGTTCAATTGCTCCCGTTCAGGCTGAGCTTGCAATTCTGACTCGGTTTCTGAACACGACCAACTTGCTTCCGGGTTTACTCGTTGCCATACCGTTTGGCTTGCTTGCTGATTGCTGGGGCCGTCGCCCCGTGCTCGTGGTGAGTATGCTGGGCATGTTGATTCAAAACGTTGTTGCCACCATAATTCTGTGGAGGGCTGATATTTTCCCGCCGCGGCTCATATGGCTGACCTCCGCCTTCCGGCTGTTTGGTGGCGGCGATGTTGTCGCAACTTCGATGCTGTGCCTTGTCGTGGCCGATGTCACGCCAGCCGCCAAGCGGGCCAATCTGTTCTTCACCCTTTCCGCCTGCATACTCATTGGCGACATCGTTGCTATACCATTGAGTGCTCTTCTTATGGCGCGCAGCCCGTGGGTTCCATACATCACATCAACCGTCCTGCTCGGGCTGGGAATCGCTATACCGGTTCTCTTCGTACCTAAGACGCTCAGCCAGAGCAACAACAACGTTCATGAGCAATCCCATCCTGCCGCTACGGACACGACCGAGCAGCAGGGACAGAAAACCGCGTTGTGGGATTTCAAGTACCTTCACAAACTCCGTGTCCTGGCCAACCCAAACGTCGTCGCCATTTGTTTGGCCTTCCTTGTTGCAGCACTGGGCCGCCAATCGACAAATTTCCTGGTTCAATATATACGACAACGGTTCGGGTTAACGTACCCTAAGGTATGTGGGCCAGGTTTGCCATGCCGTGCGGTCTTCTGCTTGTACCGCTAACAACTTCTTTTTCTCCTCCAGGCCAGTCTTCTCATCGCTCTCCAGGGTTGCGTCCCTCTAGCCCTCCTTCTCGTCTTTCTCCCCGTCTTGAGCCGCCACCGAGGCCGGCGAGGGCTGAGTGCTGCTGCAAAAGATCTTTTCATCAGCCGGGCCTCCGTCGGCCTGCTTGCTGCTGGCTCTGTAGTTGTAGCTCTTGCGCCTGCGGTGGGCTTAGTGGCTCTGGGTGTCGTGGTTCTGGCCCTAGGATCGGGGTTTGGGCCAGCGGCTCGAAGTCTTGCGACTGCTTTGGTCCATCCCGATGAAGCCGGAACACTATATTCGACGCTTGGTCTGATGCAACCCATTGGGGGTTTGATAGCTGGTCCGGTTTTGGTGACTTCGTTCCAGTGGGCTTTGAGCCTCGGTCCGGCATGGACGGGTGTTCCGTTCCTTCTAGTGGCGGGACTTTTTGGGTTCGGACTGTGTGCTATGGGTTTTGTTCGACTGGATGATGCTGAAGGGGATAGTGAAGAAGAGGTTGAAGAGGTCCCAGAAGCTTGAGACAGATTCCGGAGCCTTGGAATCTCTGACGTTACAGCTGGGAATAGCCTGCCTTTAGCAGCTTATTAGGTAACGTCCACTTCTGGGTCACGCAAAAATAGTGTCACGGATCATAATATATTAACTTTAACCTCTTATTATGCCTACTCTAATGCAACTACAATGCAACTTTCACTATCACTAGGGTTTTTAGATTCTCCGGATTTATCTATGCTACCCTTGATTTCACTTGCCTCGATTTAAGCCTTCTAAATAGCCTTAATATTAGCAAACTTCAAATTAGGGCTTATTTTAACCTTCTTCTGCTTCCTAGCCCTACTAGCCTCAACCTCTACCTCTACTACCTTAATCTTTTACTAGGCTATAGCTAGCTAGTAGTCTTTCTTATCTAAACCCTTTTAAACCTTCTAAAATAGCAGCTGCTAGGTATTCTAATTGTTGTTAAGCTTGCTAAATAAGCTAAACTGACCTTAAAGCTGTTCCCTCTTTTTAAGCGTTAAATAAACCACTGCAGATGTCTCTAAAGACAGTCTTTAGCTAATCTGAGCATCTGATAACCCTTGGGAAGCCTGATTAGGTTGTTTTGCTGGCGTTGTTGTGTTCTTAAGCAGCAGAGGGCTTATAAGGGGTCTGGCTATACTAACAGGCTATATGTGACGGGACGATAGAAGTGTCGTCGCAACTCGTACTTCCTTCTCAGATAAGAATACTCTCGAATGAGGAGAAGCTCATTGTCTGCCTAAACTTTCCTAGCCTTTTATCTATGCATTGACCTTGCCCTTATGCCGATACTGGCCAAAAGCTTCACTGAGGCCTGGCACGGGTCTCGCCTATTACACCTACAGTCAAACAAGTCCACGAAGCTAGCTCTCGAGGTCATTTTGTTTTTACAGTACTAGACACAGTTTTTTTGATTGCAATGAGGCGACTACTCTGTGTCAATACCAAATTTGTGCGCTTTTTGTAGGGGGGATAGCAGACCTATCTCTGTTACTACAAAATGACTACTTGTACATATACATAGACATATTAACCTATACTATCGACATGATATCTCTCTAAAGTCTTGGCTTCCACTGGTCCTCTGCAACAACTTCAAGGCAATGTTTGAAAACTTGCTCCAAACGTTACAGGGCATCCTCACAAAGCAAACCATAAGTTACAATCCTGGGCCCTGCAAGGCTCATATCAGCCTTCCTCCCCAAAGCGTTGAACTTTGGAACTGTCACACCTACCCCTTTCAAATCCAACCACACTATATTAGTCTCAACTAGATACAACAGCTCACCACCTATCTCTTTCCAAAAGTTCCTAATCCTAACAGCAAACTCATAAGCTTGACTTAGCGTGCCCCTCTTATCTATACTTCCCGTCCCAAAATTCTCATACACTGCTTGCCGTGCCGCTGCCACCATGGGGCCGATTTGGCGCACGCCACCGCCTATGCTCTGGCGTAGGCGTCGAACACGGCCAACCAGCTCGGCAGAACCTACTACTATGGCTCTAATGGGTGCAGCTATGCTCTTTATGAAAAATAGTGTCAATGTATTGCAACAGGCGGCAAACTCGTCCAGACGCCCAGCGCCCGTAGCCACGGCGTTCCACAGCCGTGCACCGTCGATATGGACAGCCATGTGGTGAGCCGCGGACCATTCGTAAATGGAACGAAGTTCTTCCAAGCGCACGACGTTGCCATGTGATGTATTCTCAATACTGATCACGGTTGTCGGGCACTTCTCAATCTTTGAGTCCAGCGGAACAGCTCGCTTCACAATGTCGTCCAAGATTAGGTGCCGTCCATTTGCCGGGGCGACAGCTTGTACCATGGCACCGGAGAGCAGACCAAGTCCCCCCAGACTCGAAGGTGACAATATGAGCCCGAGAATCGGCCAAGACTCCGTGTGGGGGCGCATGCAAGAGGGCGCGAAGGGCAAGCTGGTTGGCCATGGTGCTGGACACACCGAAGACTGCTGCTTCTTTACCACAAGCCTTAGCTATTTGCCGCTTAAAGGCAGCGGTCCTCTGGTCTTCGCCGTATACATCGTCGTTGAGGGTTGCTTGGCGAATAGCCTCGAAGGTGCTAGTGGAAGAAGCCGTTGTCATGGTATCACCTGATTATGGCGGGTTTTGGTATTAGCATATTGACTTCATACCTCAGGTCCATCTGCTGCGGCTGCTTCCCCGACAAGTCACTCCTGAAATCGAAAGCTGACCCCGTCTTCTGTGGATCGCCCTAGTGGAGCGCCGATGTGTTTTCTATTTTGGGCTTTCCTGTAACACGTTTCTTGCTCCGTAGCAGTAATAAAAGGGTGGAAGAAACTATTTAAAGCACTGTATCAAATGTATTTCTTCCCGACGTCATCCGTACCTCCAGGACACACTAATATACCTCTGGACTTATGGGACTTTTGGAAAGTGAACTGCTACTGAGCGCTCACAGGGTACGTCTATGTGACCTTCTAAACATGGAGCCCTGCTTATTCCTCTGAGACACTGCCCTGTTCCTAAATGCAGTTATATTCAGGGCTTAACGAAGCATCTTGGCGCGATTTACTGCGTGGGCTTGATGGATATGGGCTTACTATTGTTTCTTTCCATGAGGGATCCACGCAGTATCCCATCGAGTGCCTCATTTCCCCCTCACCCAGTAATACGAAGTTGCACCTCCTCCAGCATCCCGAAGGTTAGCCTGGCTGGGGCTCACTGCGCACGCAGGGGGGTATGAGGGGTTCTCTTCAGGTGGGCGTAGTCTACACCTGAATTTGGATGCAAAAGTTGTGGGCTCCCTGTACCGCTTATGCGGACCTGACCGGCGTAAAACATGGAATCCAACATTACAATAACCAACAACAACAACCAACAACAACAATATGGAACTGAAGACCCACCCTCGAGAATACTGTCAATTCATGGTTTTGACTGGCTTCCTGCACGTCTTTGGAGAGGTGCATCAAAGTCGCTTGCTGCTGTGCCTCTGGAACCAACTCGCGGGCTGTTGCTTGGCGCTTCACGTTCATGTTCCGCCGTAATCGGGCGAAGGGAAAACCCACATCGCGCTTCCGATATTCGGCAGAATCCATGGCTGGCAGCGCAGGTGGAAGTATCATTTGTGGCAGCGTGGGTCACCCCTCGAAATATGTGCCGCGGGTTTTAACTCGGCTCTAAGAAATTATATCTTCCGTTAGCGAACTTGAATAATCGTTGAATGTGCTTGAGCTTCATTTGCCTGAGGATATAGCTATTCACCTTGGTGTGCTGCAGGCGCTAGATAATATGGAACGTTGAACTGGCTGTGTTGTTGTTTCGCTCTTCAGCTGTCTGGAGCCCACATATCACCATTCCTCCAACGTTATTTGATATCTACGACGACGCCTACAACACCCGAGTTCACCAGAAGCTTCTGCCTAGCTGTTGACCTCCGTCAACATTCTACGCGGTACATTACCCCAAAAGAACTGAAAAAAAGAAGAAGAAAAAAGAAAAACTCAAGAATCCTCGGTATGCAACAAAGTAATGAATGTGAGATTTGGGGAGAATGCTTACACTTGTTAAAGGCAGACTTCGTCAGACTGTAACCAACGATGCGTGCCTACGTATTTCCAGGTCAGGCTGCGAGGTTGCGCAAAGTGCCACTGACCCTGGTGCGACGAAACGACCAAGTCCAACTTTTGTTCGACGAGGCTCGTGAAAGTCTTTGGCATAGACTTCACAAACATTGATCTCTAAGATGAGCTGCGGACTCGGTCCAAAGACACAGCTCTGGCGCAACCGCTGATCTTCTTGGCCTCGATGGCAGATCATCTGCAGCTGCCGCCGGAGCAGAGCCCGGCAATGATGGCCGGTCACTCTCTCGGTGAGATTGTGGCTCTGGCAGCATCCAGTGCCTTGTCCTTCAGGACAGCTCTGGAGCTGGTTCGGGTGCGTGGCATGTCCATGCAGCAATCCTGTGAGGGTAAAAAGTCCGGCATGCTGCTGGCTGTGGTGGGCTTGAGCCAAGACGACGTCCATTCGGTCTGCGACTCGTGGAACACTGAGAACAAGCACGACGAACACTTGGTCATCGCGAACTACAACAGTCCTTGCCAGTTTGTCATCTGCGGCTCTGAAAACAGCCTTTAGTACGCCACCTCCAAGCTGGTATTGGCTGAGCAACTTGTCCGCCTTACTTCGCCAGGTGCCTTCCACTCGCACTACATGTTTGAAGCCAAAGAGACGTTCAAGGACCATGTACTTTCTATCAGCATCGCAAAGCCCAAGTGTCCGGTCTATCTGAACACGAGCGCTCGCTGCACAACCGAGCCTAGCGAGATCAAAGAGGAGCTGCTTGACCATATGATTTCCCCTGTTCAATGGACCTCGACCGTTCGGAATATGGTGACGGACGGCGCAACCGAGTTCCTCCAGGTATCCACGGGGAGCGTGCTTCAAAAGCTCATCCTGCAGATCGACAGCAGTGTCACTGTCTCCAGCATATCAACAGCATACGGAAACCAGGTTGATATGGAATCTCTGTCCACCGAAGAGAAGGTGATGAGAGACATCTGGATTCAGTGCCTCCCAGCTCTAGCACATGTTTCCCTGTCCAAGGAGGCCAATTTCTTCGAGTATGGTGCAGACTCCGTCGATGCCATGAGGCTCTCTTCTACGGCTCGTCGTACAGGATACCCGCTGACGCTGGAGGCCATTAAAAACTTTCCCACCTTGCCTGAGATGGCGCTCGCTCTGGAAAGATGCCCAATTTTGTCGGACGAGCAAGGCGCGCCAGGGACCTTTTCCCTCCTCCCTCTCGGTCTCGATCTGGGCACAACCAAGTCGCAGGTGGCTCACCTTTGCTTTATTCCAGAGGCGGAGATTGAAGACATCATGGCCTGTAGCCCCTTACAAGAAGGACTCATCGCGTTGACCTCTAAGCGCGAAGGAATGTACGTCACGCGTAAAGCTGTCAGAATCGCAGCCCGCGTCGACGTCGAGAAGCTTCGGTCAGCCTGGTCCTCTGTTGTCCAGAAAACGCCCATTCTGCGTACGCGCATTGTGCACCTTCCAAATGGACAGTTTGTGCAGGCTATCTGCCGTAGAGAGGACGTCTGGTCTGAGGACCATGAGGATCAAACGCCGATAGGCATGGGCACATGGCTCATGCGACTGGAACTCAAAGAGGAGTCCCGCCAGGGAGCTGGACAACTTATTATCACTATCCATCACGCCATCTTTGACGCATGGTCCCTCAATTTAGTTCTGGAGTCTGTGGAAAACGTCTATCAAGCCCAAAGTTTGCCGGAACAGCTGCCATTCTCCTGGTTTATTGCTTACCTCAAGGACAGCCAGGCCGAGACAGCCACGTCGCACTGGGAGAGGTATCTGGAAGACCTCGACGCCCCCCAGTTCCCAAAGTTGCCCATATCCATGCATCAATCTCACGCAGATGGATGTTCCGTACTCGTCTTCCAAGACATATCCTGGAATCGAAAGCTTGCCACACCGTCGAACACAGTTCGCGCAGCATTCAGACTTCTGGTTTCGCAACTTACTGGTTCTAGAGACATTGTCTTTGGCTCAACCGTGCTTGGTAGGCAACTGGAAGACTTGTCTGGTGCAGAAAACATTGCGGGACCCATGATCGCCACCGTGCCTACCCGAATGCGCTTCGACATGGACGTGACAACAGCCGACCTCCTTGACATAAGGTAGTCCAGCAACAAACACAAGCATGCATGCCATTTGTGCTTTTGGGCTTATCTCATATCTCCAAGATTAATGAAAACGCTCGTACAGCATGCGCTTTTCAGAGTCTTCTCGTTGTTCAACATCTACCCCGTCGTCAGCGATCCAGCCCGGTGTTCCCCGACGGCGCCCAGAACGCGGCGGCCACAAAGGCTGCGATGGGGAACTTCTGCAACTACGCTCTTGTCGTGGAATGTACTATTATGGATGACTGCATCGGCCTGCACATTCAGTACGACCAAGCTGTCATCGACAAAGTGGCCGTTGACAAAATCACACATCAGCTCGAGCACAGCATTCGCCAGTTGAACAACCCGGCGCACACGCACCGGCGGCTGAACGAGACTTCGTGGACATGCCAGCAAGATTTGGAACAGATCATTTTATTGAACAGACATGAGTTTCCACCTGTGGAGGCGTGCGTTCATGAGCTTTTGGCGGAGAAGACGGCCGAGCGCCCCCTCTGGCAAGCTGGAGGGACTCATCCTGTCCCATGCCCAGCTGTGCTCTGCCATCCAAGTATCATGCAGACATGCTGAAGTGGTCCGAGACCACCCGATAATATGACTTCCCAGCCCAAGCTTTTGATGCATCATGGTTGGGTATCACGCAAGTCTTGTGCACTGGTGGATGCCTCTGCATTCCCTCGGACGCAGAACGCCAAGATGATGTGGCAGGTTCGCTCGCCCGCTTTGGATGTAACGCGACCATGACAACACCTTCGGTGGCACGTACATTAGTGCCAGAGTCTTTCCCTGGCCTCAAATCGCTCTTGCTGGGCAGCGGGGCAATTACCGGCAACGATGTTGCGCAGTGGAACCACTTACCCAACTTCACGAGCGCATACAGTCCTGCAGAGTATGTTTTCTTCAGTACCACCATCAACCTGACCACGAAAAGCTTGGAGCCAGAAGACTATGTCAAATTCCCAACTGGCATCTTAGGATCGGCCTCCGGCGCGGCAATCTGGCTTGTTGATCTTTCCGGGAAGCAGCTCGCTTCACTTGGTGGGCTCGGAGAAGTCTGGATTGAAGGACCAAAAGTCGGTGCTGGCTACTTCGGCAACGACGAGGCGACGAGACTGGCATTTCACAATGACCCAGCTTGGTTGCCCAAAGATATCCGTAACAGACTTGGGCGCGAGTTGCTCCGCTTTTATAAGACGGGCGACTACGCGAGGTACGACTCCCACGGACGACTCGTCTTCATGGGCCGCCGAGACCTGCAAGTGAAGATCAATGGCCAGCGCATCGAGCTGGACGAGATCTAGCTGCGGGCAGGATAAGCCCTAAAGGCACCAGATCTCAAAAGTCCTGCCCTGCGTCAAATTCAACTTTCATATCAATGTCATCAGGCCTCGCAACCATGCCAAGACGGTCCTGGTCGCCTTCATTGCCCCGGCGACAGATGACGAGCAGGAACTGAAGCGAAAAAGTCCCAACGAGACACTCACAGAAGCCGCAGTGGTAATCACGCGGGACCTCAGGAGGCGGTTCCCGGACTTCATGGTGCCCAATCTTTTAGTTCCAGTAAGCACGATACCAATGTCAGCAACGGGCAAGACGGACCAACGGCGGGGTGGAAAAGGCCGAAGTCGAGGACGCGTACCCTTGCACGCCTCTCCAGGAAGCCTTCATGGCAGCCACCATCCGCGAAACCACCAAGTACGTCGGAAAGCTGGTGTATGAGCTCGGCGATGCTGTCGACTGCCCGTCTTTCATCCGTGCCTTTGAAGCAGCCCAGAGCGAGATAGATGTCTTGCGCGCACGTATTATTGACGCCGGTGGAGCTGGGCTCATGCAGGTAATCTTGACCATTGCCTGCCCCGTGGCGGAATAGGGGAGCTTGGAATAGTACCGCAAGGCAGAGAGGCCCGTCTTCGGCCTCGGAACCGCTCTCGCAAGATTTGATTTAATTCATCCATCAGCCGAGTCGAACGGGCGTCGGTACTTCATTCTCTTCGTCCACCATGCTATCTATGACGGATACTCTCTGCCATTAATCATTGATCGTCTGGGGTCACGGTACAGGGCAATCGAGCTACCTTTGCTGCAACCGGTATCCTCATACAATGTGTTCGTCAAGTACGTCCAAAACATCAACGCCGAGGCAGCCCATCACTTCTAGCAAGAACACTTGAAGACTGCCGAAGCCAACATGTTTCTTCATATGCCAAGGCCAGCGTACAAGCCTCTAAAGCAGGAAACCTTCAGCCAGCGTGTTCACAACATCACCTAGCCTCAAGCTAGCTAGCACAGAATTCGCCATAGATACGCTGTTAACAACCGCCTGGGCGGCTGAAGCATTCAGGTATTCCAACTCAGAGTATGTCGTCTTTGGCATAGTTTCGAATGGACGCCTGGCACCCGTCCATAACATTGAGAGCATTGCCAGACTCACCATTGCCACAGCACTAATCTGTGTGCACATACCTCCCGCAGAGACGCTTTTGAATGTTCTGCAGAAGGTACAGGAGACGTCGTCTGCGATGATACCGTACAAGCAAGTCGGTATTCGTACAATAAAGGGCTACAGCGCGGAAACAGAGCAGCTTTGCTAATTCCAAACCCTTCTGGTTGTGCAGCCTGTTGCTGATGATGATGCTGCCTTAAAACACGATGATTTCTTTGCCCGTTACGAGGAACAAGATCCCGTCGTGCGAGAGTTCAGCCATGATACAGGCAATTTCGGTTCCCATGTTCTGTCCATTCAGGTGCTCCTTGAAGAAAATGGCTACACAGTCAAGGTCACGCATGATCCGGATGTGCTGGTCGAAGTGCCTGCGCGGAGACTCATGCGGCAGTTTGATGCGGTTGTGCGTCAGATGATGTCTACTATGACCGCCGGCCAAGACGTCAGAATCTAGCAGCTGTCGCTAGACAACGAGGAAGACACCAGCCAGATCTGGATGTGGAATGAGCGTGTTCCATCGCTTAATCAAGGCCGCGTCCACGACCTTGTGCACAAGGCAGCCGTCATGTATCCCGACAGCCCGGCGCTGTGTTCTTGGGAAGGGGATATGACGCATCGGCAGCTCGACGAGTTGTCCACCCGACTCGCCATGTATTTGGCCCAGGTCGGTGTTCGTCCTGGTATCGTTGTTCCCCTCTGCTTCGAGAAGTCTATCTGGACCGTGCTGGCTATCATGGGTGTCATGAAGACAGGCGGTGCCTCGGTGACCATGGATGTTGGCCAGCCTGTTGAGCGGCTGCGACAGATTGTAGCCAAGACCAACCCAGTGGTCATCCTGTGCTCGGCAAACTGTAAACAGAGAAGACCTGGCGAAGGACTTGATAACCCCGCTTGCTTCCAAACCACTCGTCCAGCCCGTCTCAGCAGATGTGACCAAAAAGCTTCATCTGGACCAAAGCCAAAGCGCACCCCCTTGTCTCCCAGTCATCGATCCTGCGTCTCCTCTATACGTTGTATTCACGTCTGGTAGCACAGGAGAGCCCAAGGGGGCTGTGGTCTCGCATGCTAACTTTTGCAGCGCTATTGAGCTGCGAGCATCAGCGCAGGCCGATGCGCTACCACCCTGGGTCACGCGTATTCGACTTTGTTTCGTACGCGTTCGATGTGACGTGGCCCAACATCCTACAGACGCTGACGGTAGGCGGCTGCGTTTGTGTGCCCTCTGAGGATGAGCGAAAACATGACATTACCGCCTCGATCCGAAGACTGAAGGCCAACGCCATCCACGTGCCAACCTCGGTTGCCAGGCTAGTCGATCCAACGAGTCTTCCGGACGTCAGAACGGTGGTGCTGGGTGTAGAGCCTGTGGCTTTATCCGATGTGCAGCGTTGGGGTCTTGGGAGTCGAGGTTATCCAAGTATACGGCCCGGCCGAGTGCACTCCCCCAATCATGGCATCGTACAATCTTCACTCAGAGGCCTCCATGAGAAACATTGGCCACGGCTATGTTGTTGTACCCTGGATCGTGGACCCAGAAGACTGCCAGAAACTCTCGCCAGTCGGCGTAGTGGGCGAGCTCGTTGTAGAGGGTCCGCTGATGGGCTTGGGCTACTTCAACGAGCCACAAAAAACAGCTGCGGCTTTCATCGAAAACCCAAGATGGCTCGTTGAGGGTGCTTCTAATCATCCGGGAAGACTTGGTCGACTTTACCGAACCGGTGACCTTGCCCGATACGAGCAAGATGGCTCCATCATCTTCGTCGGCCGAAAAGACGCGCAAGTGAAAATACGAGGTCAACGCGTCAAGCTGGGCGAGATCGAGTTCCACATTGCGCGACTTCTTCGGCAGCACAACCGCCAGGCAGATGTTGTTGTGGATGTGGTCCGACCGAAACACAGCGCCTTCGACGTCCTGGTGGTGTTCGTAGCCATCGGCTCGACTGCGTCTGGACCCAAGGAGGAGGCGGTGGCTGCGCTGCGGGACATTGTCGCATCTCTCAACAGTCTCGCGGCAACCTTGCCCATCTACATGGTGCCGGCGGCGTATCTCCCAATCGAGCATCTTCCTGTGGGAAGCACTGGCAAGGTAGACCGTAGACATCTACGTGGGATAGGAGCCAGTCTTACCATGGAGCAACTGATGTCGGACAATCCTGATGACCGAGAGGACAAGCGCCAGCCCTCCGCCGAGTGGGAGCGTCGTTTCCAGGAATTGGCCGCGGAGGTCCTTGCCGTTGATGCTAAGAGCATCGGCGCAGACGACAGCTTCTTGCCCCTCGGCGGTGATTCCATTACTGCCATCATAGCCTCGTCCAAGTCGTTCTTCGGCATGGCAGCCAGCAGTTGGTCGAGGATGATGCATCATCGCAAAAAGTTGGTCTCGGTCTTCCCCTTCATCGCTGCGGCATCGTGAGACTTCCGTCAAGCGAGACTCAGTTCTAGTGGAAAATGCACCACGCCATGTATGATGGCGTGTCTTTGCGATTGCTGGCGGACAACTTGTCCAAGTTGTATGGAGCACGGCGTTCTGCCCACAATGACGCCTTTCAACCGCTTCATTGCCTATGTGGACGGGGTGTGCGGTTCACGTGGCGCAAGCAAGGCCGCGATCAACTTCTGGAACAGTCAGCTCGGCGGCCCTGCTGTACGGCCATTCCCTAGGTAGCCTGCCTATACCTTCTTACTGGCCCTGGTTAGATGAAATGTATGAGCGACAGATCGACGGGAATCACATGGATAAGAAGCGATTTGACGGTGCCTAACATTCTCCGCGCAGTCTGGGCCCTTCTATCGGCTTGCTATGCGGCAAGTGAAGAAACCATTTTCGGTCTTGTTGTTAGTGGGCGTTAAGCACCTCTGACGGGTATTGAGAAGCTTATGGGGCCAACCATAGCAACCGTGCTGGTGCTTGTTCCTATTGCTGGAGATTCCTCATTTCTGAGCTTCTTGGAGCAAGTTCAATCCCAGGCAGTTGATATGTAAGTCGCCTACCCCCCCCCCCCCCCCCCCCAATCTGGAGAACATCTTGGGCGGAACAAACTATTAAGAACAAATTACCAGCCAGTTACTAACGTGTATGTAACTATCCAGGATTCCCTTTGAGCAAACGGGACTGCACAGGATACGTCGGATCAGCACTCAGTTGGGAAGACAGAGGCTAGAGCCAATCCAACACCCTGCTGATCTGTCAGCACGAGTATAGGGACGCCGATGCCAGACTCGACTGTTCCTTGTGGAGAGACTGCTCTTTTGGAAATGCCACTGCTACGAACGAGCAGAGTTCACAAAGCGCAGCTTTCAACTCCTACGCCTTGTTCCTCCAGTGCACCATTGTTCGCGGTGGCATCCACCTCAAGTTCGACTTCGACTCTGTCGCAGTATCCCAGCACACGGTTCAGTTGATGGCAGAGCAGTCTGAAAGCGGTTTGAGACAAGTACTCGCAGCGGATTCGTCATCCGTCATGGTGAAGGATATTTCTTTCGTCTGCGATCGGGACCTTGACACCATGTGGGCAATGAACTCCTCAGTTCCAGCACCCATTGACAGATGTATCCACGACTTGGTCAAGGATGTCTCGACAGCACGGCCGGACTGGCTGGCAATTGATTCCCACGATGGTCAGCTTACTTACAAAGAGCTCGAAAAGGCCACAGATTCGCCCGCGAAGCTTCTGGTAGCCAAGGGCGTCAAGCGAGGGGACATTGTGCCAATCTTGTCAGAAAAGTCCCTTTGGACATCCGTCGCCGCCCTTGGAACGATGAAAGCGGGAGCCGCAGCAGTGTTGCTGGACACTTTCTTACCTGTTGAACGTCTCCACACCATAGTCGAGCAAGTCCAGCCAACTTTGATGGTGTCGTCTGTAGACGCATGAAACCTGGTAAACCGTCTTTGTGTTGCAGAGAACATTGTGCTCTCCAAACACCTGTTCATTGATGGGATTCTTGAGACCGCTGCCGTCCTGCCACAGGTCGCCACCTTCGGATACCGCTTACATCGTGTTTACCTCGGGCAGTACTGGAACACCCAAGGGTGTCACCATCAGGCACTCAAACATTGTCAGCTCCATCCATTACCAAAGCGAGGCGCTCGGATTTGCGGATGCCTCGCGCGTCTTTGACTTTGCATCGTACTCCTTCGACGTCTCCTTGTCGAACATGTTGCAAACGTTGGCTGCCGGGGCCTGTCTTTGCGTCCCCAGCGAAAGCGAACGGCGCAATGACTTACAAGGATCCCCGGTTAGGTACAGAGTCGACACTGTGGAGCTTACACCCTCTGTCGCCAGGACTTTAGACGTGGACTCTTTGGCCACTTCATTTCCAGGTCTCAAGTTACTTCATCTAGGCGGTGACGCTGTGACTGGTGACGACGTGACGACTTGGCTGAAGGTACCCAACCTGACTGTCATCAATGGGTATGGGCCGTCCGAAGCCACCCCAACGACGGTCGCCCATGCCCTCACCGAAACGAGACATCCATGAGCCCCTGATAGGGTCAGGTTTGGGCATTTGCTGTTGGGTTGTTGACATTAGCGACAGCAATAGACTGGCGCCGGTTGGAACCGTTGGTGAGCTGTGGCTTGAAAGGCCCTTGGTCGGAGCTGGGTACCTCAACGACCCTGACAAGACAGCTACCTCCTTCGTTATCGACCCGACATGGCTGATGAGTGGCTACTCGAACTCTCATTTCTCCGCGCCTGGCCGTTCTGCCACAATGTATCGGACCGGAGACCTTGTCAAACTTCGACGGACCTTCAGCTTGTGTATGTTGGCAGAATGGATTCCCAAGTCAAGATCAATGGTCAGAGAACAGAGCTCAACGAGATCGAGACCACCGTCCGTGAGAATCTTCCTCGAGGATCGCCCCTAGCTGTGGTGGTAGATGTGCTGCAGTCACCTGAGACCAGCGAGTCCACCTCAAAGATACTGGTTGCCTTCCTTGCTGTTGCGTCAACTGCCGAGGTCCAGGAGCCAGGTTTGAGAAAGACTCTCACAGAGGCAGCAGAGGAGCTTGACAGGAAGTTGGCCCTTGGTTCTTCCACGGTACATGATCCCCTCCGTCTTCCTTGCAATCGACAAAATCACTTTTGGTGTGACTGGAAAGACAGACAGGCGCTAGCTATGCCATATCGCCCAGTCTATGAGCTTGGAAGCTTGGAACGACGCAGATCTTCTGTGCGTAAGACAGTTGGATGACGGTACTGGTGCCACTTTGACATTGGCTACACAGACACCCACTGAGATGCTGCTGTCGAAACTCTGGGCCGAGCTACTGAAGATGGATGCTGAGAAGATTGGTCTTGATGACAGCTTCTTCCGCCTCGGCGGCGACTCAGTCTTGGCCATGAGGCTGGTTGGCCTCGCAAGGTTTCACCAAGTCAAACTCGACGTCGCGCAAATTTTCAAACACCCACAATTGAACGCCCTCGGCGTCACTGTGGATGAAGCCCAAGGGCGTGGAATCAACCAATGCGAAAACCCAGAACGACAATCAGGACCTTGATGAGGACAAGCTTCTTCCGCCGCCCGGCGCCGTTCAGCCTTCTCAACCTCGATGATGCGGGTCTTGACCGCACTTTACGTGAGGCTGCGTCAGGCCCTAGCCGTGTCCGTCGACCAGATCCAGGACATGTACCCTTGCACGGCTTTGCAAGAGGGTTTCCTTGCCATAACAGAGCAACAAACCGACAAGTACATGGCGCAGTATAACTTCCATCTTCCCAAACATGTTGATGTGCGGACGTTCAGAGCTGCCTGGCAGGCCGTGGCTGCTCAAATGCCCATTCTTCAAACCAGGTTTGCGGCGCTTGACGGGCTGGGAATCACACAGGTCGTCTTGGAGACGGGGATCGAGTTCGTCGAGTATCAGGATTGGGACAACCGCTCCAAAGCTGCAGAGCCAGCTGCCACGAATTGGCCTTGGGAGTCACAGCCGCTCTGTACGAACTTGTTCTCTCTCCAGGCAGCTCACACCGCGGCCCGGTCTTCATCTGGAGCCTTCACCATTGCCTCTATGACGGCTGGTCGCTTTCGATATATCTCAACGCCGTACAGAGAGCATACAATGACCTGGAGTTTGTGCCGGTGTCGACACCGTTCAATGTTTTCATTCGACACCTCTTGCTCGCGAACAAACAAGCTTCTGCCGATTTCTGGAGACAAGAATTTGAGTCATCTCAGGCTGTTGTATTCCCCAGACTGCCATCCGTCACGTATCAGGTAAAGCCCACTTCAAAGCATGTCCACGGTGTACGTGGGCTTTCGCTGAGGAGGAATGACTTCACAGCTGCAACATACTTGCAGGCAGCCTGGTCGTTGCTCGCATCGCGTCATTACAACTCGGAAGATATAATCTTTGGGTCTATGTCGTCCGGTCCGACAAGCGTCCCTTACTGGCATCACACAGGTTGCCGGCCCAACTGTTGCGACTGTACGAGTGCGGGCCGCGGTAGACGGCACTCAAACAGTATCCAGATTTCTTCAGGGAGTCCTAGAGCACAATGCGGCACTGGTCCAGTTTTGAGCAGACGGGCCTGCAGACCATACGACGGATGGGCCGAGGGTTTGATACGAAAAGCACTTTCGACACTCTTTTGGTCATGCAGTTGGACATGGACGAAGCAAGGGGAGTCGACAAGGACACAGAAGATCAACTATTCGGTAATAGCCTTAACGCCTATGCGTCTGAAGAAGCGCAGCAAGCAACACAAAGTGGCCAAGTTGTGGTTGATGAATTTGCCTTCAGCTCTTACGCCATGTCGATCCTGTTCACGACATCAAAAGACGGGAGTTGAGATGGAGTTTACTTTCGACGATCGAGTCATCGAGAGCGATTTGGTTCGGCGAATGTCTCTGCAGCTCGAAGCTTTGCTTCGACAGCTTTGCGCCAAGGAGCTGGGAAATGCAACTCTCGCCACATTGTCGGCCACCAGCGCGTGCGACCTGGAGGCCGAGGACGTCTGGAGCTGGAATTCCATCGTGCCCCCAGACGTGAATAAGTGCATTCACGACATGGTCATCGAGAACATGGTCGCCAAGAACCTGCATGGATCATTGGCTGTCCAGGCACATGACGGCCGTTACATGTATGGAGAGCTCGATAACATGTCCGACAAACTGGCTGCGGCACTGGTAGCAGCCGGACAGGGTGCGGTGGGTCCGAACGTCGTTATACCTCTCTTCTTGGAGAAGTCAAAGTGGACTGTCGTTTCGATCCTTGCTGTGTGGAAGAATTCGTTCCGTGGTGGCCTCATCCGGCCGTGCGCAACGTTGCCAACGCATCTTGGACATGGAACCGAAGATGGGGCTACCCATCACTGTCGTTGATGCAGCATTTATGTCAAGTCTGTCTGATCCCGAACACGAGGCGGCAATCCGTTCACACGATAAGCCGGCTGTCCAGCTGAGCCATCGGACCTGCTGTATGTCAACTTCACTTCAGGCAGCACGGGCGAACCAAATGGCGTTATGGTGCGGCATCGCAACTTCGCCGCCGCAACCACTTACCAGGCAGAGGCATTCGGCTTCTCAGAGTCTGAGAAACCACGCGTTTACGACTTTGGCGCATACGCGTTTGATATCACATGGCTCAACCTCATCTTTACCTTGACAGTTGGCGGCTGCTTGTGCATTCCCACCGACGACCAACGAAGAGACGACCTTGTACTGTCCTTCCGGTGGCTCGGAGCCAATCTGATCAACTTGACACCTTCTGTAAGCCGCACAATCGACCCCGGCTCCATGGTTGGGTTGGAAACCTTAGGTTTCTGCGGCGAGCCTGTCCTTGGAACCGATGCGGCGCAGTAGTTGAAGAAAGGAAAGGACCGCAGACCAGGCTCATCAACACCCACGGGCCCTCAGAATGCACAACGGCAACGACTGCGCATATTCTCACGAAGAAAGATGTGACGGCGGCTGCAACCCGCTTTGGCGTGGCCTTGGTCTCAACACCTGGCTTGTCGAGCCTGATGGCAGCGGTCTCGCAGCGGTGGGAAGCGTGGGAGAGCTGTGGCTGGAAGGCCCGCTTGTCTCCGCTGGGTACATCAACGACCCGGTGAAGACGGCAGCTAGCTTTGTGGAGAAGCCGAAATGGCTGGCCGAAGGCGCACCAGGACATACCGGCAGAGACGGCAGACTGTATCGGACAGGCGACCTCGTTCGGTACAACACAGATTGCCGGCACCCTTTCATACGTTTCCCGAGTTGATACACAGGTCAAGATTGGTGGGCACCGCGTCGGCCTGGCTGAAATCGAGTTCGTGGCGCAACAGATCTTATTCTTGGACAGCGTCACGCTGCCCGGGGAGACTGACAGTGGCGTACGGGCATCCCAAGGAACGCAAATGCAGGTGACGGTGGATCTTGTCAGACCAGATGGCAGCGAAATCAAGCTGCTGGTGGCCTTTATCGCAGCCCAGCCAGATGGACAGTCGCAGTCCCCCCGTCGAAACTTCAAACAACGCGTGGCTGACTGGCTGCGTGCTTCAGAATTTCGCGACATGATTGCCAAGCAACTCCCATGGGCATTAGTTCCGCGTGGACATGAGCTCTGGTATCGAGATTGATATCGCGTCTTAGAAGTGAGTCTCTTTACACAGGCTGCCCAGGGACGGCGGTGATGAACGGAAGGCTATTAGGGTCGAGGATTATGGACGAACGACTGACCTATAAGCTTGTGCCTGATTGGGTTGGGAGGCCTTGAGGCATGGTAAGCGATACGACGCGAACATTATTTCGGCACGCGCACAAGACGATGGACAAAGGTAGGGGTGTAATTGAGATTGGGATTGCTGCGCCGCAGACCGCAGACCGCAGAAGTCGGGCCAAGGGAATTGTCTTGCAGGACGTGGAGTCGAGTCAGGTTAAACAATTTGACGTGCTGGGATACAGAAGGATGGGTGCGGAGTGGAGGGTTCCAAAAATGAGAGGTTGTATTAGGAGGGATAATTGATGTTGTTGAGGTTAAAAGCAGCGAGTAGCACTCGACCCAATATAACCGTGCCAAACCTTGGTACGTACCCGCACCTGCCCACAGATACTACCTAGGTAGGTCCCTAGGCAGCAACTCACCTTACCCACCCGGCTCGTTCCTGTACACCTAATTACTAATTATACCACGGTGTGAAAGGTTACCTAGGGTGGTTCCTGGTGGGGCTTACCTAGTCGCCTGGCCCCATATTGTAATACGCTACCTAACCTTTCACTCCGTGGTATAGGGGTAGATGCATTGACGCCACGGCCGTCGGCAGGGTGCTTTTGGTAAGGTAGGACATGGTGATAGAAGGACCCACGTGCTATCAACAAACAGTTAACAAACCGTCACCAGGGCGTTTTAGTGGATAAGGACCCACTAGCGCCGGCAGGCCGGTATCAGAGAATAGTTACCTCTCAGATAGGGCGAAGTTTAGATTTATGCTAATATATATATATATTTAGTGAGAACTAAACTAAGCTAGTGCTAGCTAGGAAGTCTTTAGTTATAGTTTTAGCTTTAGTGCAGTTTCAGGTTCTTTAGGGGCTTACTCCCCTAAATCCCCCACTCTATATATATCTGCCTATAACTATAGGACCCCTACTATATTCTTAATCTTAATATAAAATTTTAAGCTATTTTCTCTACCTTTTAAAAAAATCTCTCTCTCTCTCCCTAAAAACTAATATATTATTCTCTCTTTTGCTAATTAATAACTATAATATATATCTATTATATTAAGTTATTATATTAATTAGTGCTTATTCTATTTTTTTATTAAGTTACCTAACTTCTTTACTTATTATTTAATAGGAGTTAAGGTTACTGAGGATAATATAGATATTTAATAATCTCTTTAGGTCTATAATTTATTAAAGAGTGAGACTTATTACTAAATAAACTTTAGCTGATTATTAAAAATATTTTTTCCTGCTTCTAATAATAACTTCTATATCTATATAATCTTAATCTTTAATCTTAGTTTTATAGATACTTTAGAGATTATAGCTTTAGTATTGCTTTATATTTAATTCTTCTGCTCTTCTAAAAAGATAAAATCAGGATCTCTATTATTATCTCTATAGAAGTTAGAATTACTAGATTTTAATAATATATAGTAGGTAATAGCCTTAGTAGGTCTTTTTTAGTAATAGGGGTTATTTATATCTATACTCAAGATAGAACTTACTTAATTCTTATTTATTATAGCACTAATTAATAATAGTATAAGAATACTTAGATTAGAGTTCTAACTAAATAACTAGTTATAAGTGGGAATATTAAACTAGCTATTAGTTTCACGCTAGGATGAGGTTTACACAGAACTCGGGGCTCTCTTTATATATATATATTAAAAGCCTATAAGTTAATATATATCTATTTAGAAGTTCCACTTAACTATATAGATAGTGGTGTTAAACTATATATATATACTCTGTAATAGGTTATATAACCTTATATATATCTATTAATTATAGTATATATCCTGCTACTTTATAGATTATAGTGTTAGTATAATACTAACAGGTTTTTCTTTAAGGCTAGATATACTATAACCTGCTAAAATATACTTCTATATTACTAATATCTATTATAAACCTAAAATAGATTTAAAATTGTGAAAACAGCATAGAATTATATGCTAATCTTATTCTATATTTAATATAGTTAAGTCCTCCTCTTCTAAGGTACTAAAGCTGTGTTAGTATATCTAGCACTATTTATCTAACTTCTTAGCCTTCTCCTCTTAAGTTACCTATCTCTCTATATAAACTATTACTTTATTATTATTAATAAAGTATTTAAGGATCTAATTTAGAGTACTCTTTATAAAGGTATTTATAGGGTTATTATTACTATTAATCTATTTTACCTTATAGATCTCTCTTTTCTTATAGAACTATTAAAGTACTATAATATTAATTATTAGTTATTTCTCTTTTATAGTACTAAGCTTAATAAGGTATTTATATAATAAGTATAAATTAGTATAGATAATTATAGAAATATAGAGTCTTTTAAGGTAGTTAGTAATCTTCTAAAGTATTATTATAATAGTATAGGTAAGATCTATATTAGTAACTATACTATAGATTTTAGAAGCTAGAACACTTTAGGTAATCCTCTTATACTTTATTAAGCTAAAGTGAATAGTATTATTATAGATTATAAATATATTATTATTTATTATCTTATTAGTAAGGATAATAATAAATCTAATCTATAATAAGAGATCTAAATTATTAGTAAAAGACCTATTAATAAAAGTAAATAGTTTAGCTATTACTAAGTTAATAGGTAAAAATATAAAGCTATAGTTAAGGTTCTCCTTTTACTATTTAAGGTATTAATTAAGTGCTTTTTTATCTTTAATAGTTAGCTTTTAATACTATATAGCTGCAGATAGATTAAAGTATATCTCTAGTTAGCAAATTAATATAATATATATACTTCTTACCCTTTACTAAATATATTACTATTTTTATTTAGTTAAAGTAGCCTTTAGGTTAATAAGCTTAATCTTATTCCCTTATCCCTTTTAGTATAGGGTAAGACTACTATTTATATTTAGTATAATAATACTACTATTAAATATTAGCAGGTTATTTAGGTTAAGTTATTATTTATCTTTTATAGTAAAGCTAGCTTTTATAAGTTTATTATCCTCTTATTTAGAGAAACTTAGTATTAAAAGTCTAATTATATTATTAGTTTGCATACTAATAATATTAAAGCTATTAGTAGTAGTTAAGGAGATTAGTAAGTATAGATTAAACGAGAATTAATCTATTTTAAGCTTTTCTCTATAATATTTATTATAGGTTACCTACTAATAGGTTCTAGCTTCTATAATACTATATAGGGGTTTAATAATCCTTATAATCTGATTTTTAGAATATTTACTTTAAATTTTATTTAGGAGGTCTATTAATATTATTCTATTAAGCTCTATT
Source organism: Colletotrichum neosansevieriae (assembly GCA_036785495.1). NCBI lineage: Eukaryota > Fungi > Ascomycota > Sordariomycetes > Glomerellales > Glomerellaceae > Colletotrichum > Colletotrichum neosansevieriae. The sequence continues at coordinate 46,786 of JAVHLV010000141.1, read as the reverse complement.
TAGAACTAGATATATATTTATATAATATTTCTAAGCTATAGAATAAATCCCTCTACTATAAGAGATAGCACTAAAGCAAGAAGTAGTTATTAACTTACCCTTTAAATTATTAGTAATTATATAAGGATTAAAGTCTTATTATTATTATTATAACTTTAAATAATAAGCTTTGATTTTTTATAAGGTTAATTAGTTCCTTTTCCTTTAACTTTATAAACTATATAGGATTTAAAAATCTAGGTTTTACTATAAGTAGCAGTATTATAGGGGATAATTTTAAAAACACTATATTTCTAAAATATAGTTATCTTAGCTATTATAGAGGTAGAGAAAGGTTCTCTTAATATTATAATAATACCCTCTTTATATAGATAGATAGTAAGGTTATAATCTAAATACTCTTTTACTATTAGAAAGGTTATAGTATTACTGATTTCTTAGCTAAGAGCTTGTACTATATTAATAATAAAAATAGTATTAACTATAGTGTTTTCTTATCTATTTTAGTTTATAAAGCAGTTACTTCTTTATATTAGATCTATAGTAGATATTATAATAGCTTCTATATAGTTCTTTAGTAGTCTGCCCCTCTTATATAGAGGTGGGACCTATAGGTAATATTAGTGTTAGTACTAGTATAGTATTATTTATATCTAGTTCTTCTACTCTTTTAGTATTCTAGTCTAGAAAGTTCCTTAGTATATTATTATTATTTTTACTAGTATTATTAGTATTACTAGTATTATACTATAGGTAGATAATAGTTAATTAGAAGGTTTAAGATCTATATAGGAGATTAAGTATATAGGTTTTGCTATTAATAGTAAGGAGTTTATATAGATTTTGCTATTTTTTCTTTTTATAATAGATATATATAAGTAAGAGTAGTAATAGCTATAGGGTTCTATATATATCTAGTTTATTATAGGTAGTAAGGGTTTCTAAAACTTAGTATAAGGCCTGGACTTTTTAGAGGTTTTCTATTACTCTTTATATAGTAGCTATTTATTTCTAGATTTTTAGAGATAGAGGGGATTTATTAGTAAGCTATAGATATGCTTTAAAGATAAGTAATATTCAGACTAGGCCTTTTAGCTCTATAGTGTTATTAATAGCCTTTAAAGCTATTTAGAGAACTATTTTATAATCTATATTAGGAAGGTTTTAGCAAATTATATTATAAACTCTTTTAAGAATTATATAATATCTCTTAACCTTATTTATAGAGTTATAAACCTTAATAGGAACTTTAATAGTAGTTATTAATATTAAATAGAGTATACTATGCTACTTAGATAAGCTAAAATTAGTATTAATATTAGTAATTACTATATCTAGAGATCTAAGATAGATATAGACCTAGTATTATTTAAGTATATTAAGTGCTATACTTACTAATAGATTTTATAGAAATCTTCTTATATTAAAGGTAATAGTAGTATTAACTATATAAAGTATTAGTTTTAAGTTAAAGTAAATAATATTTATAACTATAGTATAGTTAAAGTTATAGTTATCCTTAAGAGTGAATTTAAAGTAATTTAGAGCTCCTATATTAAGTTAGTAATATTTATAAAACTTTATAAGATATTTAAGTATTTATATTTTAATATAGTAGTCTAACTGCTATAAAACTCTATAAAGTTAGTAAACTAATAGATATCTAAAACGTTAATAGAGTTAGTATAACTTAGTCTCTATAAGGTTATTTTAGGTTAATATCTTCTCTATATCTAATAGTAGCTATAGATAACCCTATTTATAGATAATAGGGATAATTAGGTCTCTTTATTATAAATAGTTTCTTAAATTATTAAATTAAATATCTAGTTTATCTATATCACAAAGTATAGGAGAAAAGAGGTATTTACTAATATAATATAGAATATTATTTCTCTAAAAGGTATAGAGATAACTATTATTCCTATTAATTTAATTACTCCTCCTAGACTAAATTTAATACTTACCCCTCCTATAGTAGCAGGGTTAATTATAATATTAGATATCTTAATCCTTTTAAGTATAATAAACTAGTTATAACTAGCTATTAAAAATCCTATAGCTTCTATATCTGGAATAATACTCTGGAAGGTCTTTAAAGAATATCTTCTATTAAGTATAAAGATATTAATAGGGATATTATTAGTTATTTATTTAAAAAGGTTATAGTAGGTAATTCTATAGTAAGCTGCTTAGTTAAGTAGGTACTTAGTAATAGTATTCTTATTTACTAAATAAGTTAATTAGGTATTTAGGTTTATAAATTAGATAAAGAATAAAGTCTACTATTTATTATTAGATTATTAGTTCTCTTAACTATCTTACTATTCTCTAAGTAACTAGAAGTATATCTTAATCTCTTTATTCTCTTTATTATTTATTATTAAATTATTATAACTCTTATCTTTATTTTCTTTATATTAAGTAAGGAATTACTAATAAGCTATTTATAAAGTATCTTAAATTTATAAATTGCTTTAGAAATAGAAGTATACTTTATCCCTCTCTTTTTATATATAGTTTATTAAATAGTAGCCTATCTTTTTATAGATATAGTATCTCTATTTCTAGAAATCTTATTATTACTTTAGATTATCTTATTTAAAGTTTTAGTATAGACTAGAGCAGCTAAATTAATTATTCTAGTCTTAGCTATTATATTTATAATCTATTTAGTATTACTTAGTATAGTATTATAGTTATAGAGGTAATTAACTGTTTCTAAATATAACTATATTACTAATTATAACTTTAAGCTAGTTATAGAGGCTCTTAAACTTTATTATAAAGTTTATAGTAGCTTATTTATATTCCTTAACCCCTTAGTAACCTTAAAGAAGTTAGTTATATAGGATCTTATTACTCTTATAGATAGTATCTAATATAGATTATATTTTTATAAAAGTATTAATTAGCAAATCTAAGGCTTTAAGCTTTATTATAAATAGATTATTATTTATAATTAATATAAGTATAGTGATATTCTATTTAATAAGATATACTTATTTAAATTCTGTTATTTTAAAATATTTACTAAGCTTAGTAATAATCTAGTCTAGGTTAAGATAAGGCTAAATTTAGTAAATCATTTTATAGTAATAATATAATACTCTCTCTTTAAATATAATTAGAAAAGTAAATAGTATTTATTCCTTTATAATGCCTGCTCTCTTATATATATTCTAGAAAATATAGAGTTTTAGCTTTAATATATCTATATCTTTACTACTATACTTTATCTTATTAATATATAGCTTAGTTAGATCTATAAGTTAGTATATAAGTAAGTATATATTATTTTTAAGTCTAATTTAAGTATTTATAATATTTAGAGCAGGGTTAGTATTTAATATTAAGCTAAGATTAGCTAGCTATAAAGCTTTATTATTTATAGATATATTTCTTCTATTATTAGTCTATAAAGGTATAGACTTTGCTCTTTTCTTACTATTACTACTTATAATCTCTCTAGTAAAGACTTTATTTTCTTATAGCTTTATAAATATAGTATTCTTACTTACTTATTCTTCTACTTTCTTAGTTATCTAAAAGTAGAAGTTATTCTCTATAATAATTATAAAGAGTTAATCTATAACTTATAGGGAATTATAAGTAGTATATACTCTGTCTATTATAAGGTAGTTATAGAGTTATTAAATAATACTTATAGTAGCTTAGTTCTAGAATTTAAGTAGTAGATTAATAAAGTTATATATAAACTCTCTCTATAAAACTATATCTATAAAGCTATTAGTCTTATAGGTTTTAAGGTAAAAGAGGATTTTAGTGTTTACCTCCTTCTCTATAGTTTTATTACTAAATTTAATTATTTAACCCTAGTTATAGTTATTTATAAATATCTTTATATTTAGAGGGATTAGGGGTTCTATAATAAGTTAATAGTATAGAGTTATTATAACTAATAGGTCTAACTATAGTATTAATTAGCTAGATATAGAAGGATTTGCTATAGTAGTTAATAATATTATATAAAAGAAGGTAAATAAATACCTTAGTAAGGTTTTAGCTAGTAGAGTCTCTTATTAAAGCTTTTACTATAGTATAAGTTTCCCTTATTTATACTAGAATAGCTAGTTCTCTAGTTATTAGGTTTAGTATAGTTAAAGTAAAGTTTTATATCCTTAGTCTTAGTAATACCCCTTATAGATTTGCAAAGCAGTATTACTATTATTTAGTGTTATCTTCTTTTATTATTTCCTTCTAAATACTAGGTTTATTATTAGTAGTGAGGATATTATAAGTTATATAGTAATAGATATAGTTACTTACTATAGTGTTATTATACTTACTATAGATAATAATCCTTAAGCTGCACTTCTATCTATAAACTAAATAGAAAATATACTTTATTATTTTAAGGTATAAAGAGATAGATATTCTTATTTTATACCTCTTAGTTAGAATAACTCTAGGTTAAGGTAGGTATTTGTAGTACTAATAGTAATACTTTAAGTTATTATAGTATTTTAGTGTCTTTTGCTATATCTACTAGTAAGTTATTTACTATATATTAAATAATATATTATTTTAGTAGAAAGTTACTAGTAGTATTAAATTTATTCCTTATTTAGGTATAAGTTATAGTTCTAGGTTAAAAGCAATTTCTCCTTAATAATTATAAGGTTAATAGTAGTACTTATCTTATAGTGAGTAATTTAAGCGTTCTAAGCAAAGATCTTATAATATTCCAGTATATATAAGTATAAATATTATAGATTTCTAGTATTTTTAAAGAGTAGTAGTATAGATTTAGAGAGAATAAATCTTAAGCCTAAATATAGTAATCTAGTTAGAATAGATAATTCTATAGCAGTACTCTTATTATATTAGCCTATTATAATATTTTCAGATTTGTTATTTATCTATTATCTCTTATTCTTATTATTTAAGTAGTATTTATAGGTAATAAGTTATATTAGTAAAGTTATTATTTATATAATAGATATAGAGATATATTAAGGTCTTTAAGATAGGTATGCTATAAGCAAACCTACTCTTTATTCCTAATAACCTAGATAGTATAAAGATAAGTCCCTTATATACTAGATTATAAACCTAGTATAGGAGTTATTACTTTGCCTCTTTAAGTGATCCTTATTAATTTATAGAAGTTAAGTAGTATAATATATAAGGTTAACTACTAATTAGTATTAGTTTTATACTAGGATAAGGTTTATATAGAACTTAGAGCTCCCTTTATATATATATATTAAAAGCCTATAAGTTAATATATATCTATTTAGAAGTTCCACTTAACTATATAGGCAGTAGTGTTAAACTATATATATATGCTCTGTGATAGGTTATATAACCTCGTATATATCTATTAATTATAGTGCATATCCTGCCGCTTTGCAGGTTACAGTGTTAGTGCAACACTAGCTAAAGATAGTGCTAGTATAGGGGGTTAGATAGGGAAATATAGATTTATAATTAAAGTTACTAAATAATAAAGGATAAGTTATAGTTTTATTTAAATTAGTTATAGTATTTTCTCTAATAATTATAATCTTAGATATAGTATTTTATTAATTAGTATTAGCTATTAGGTTAGCCTTCTATATAGTTAAACTTAATTATCTAGTATTAATATTATAAGTTTCTAAATTATTAAGCTTAGGATTAACTACCTTAGATATTAGTAAGTTAGATAGTTTCTATATTCTTCCTAAGTATAGGCTTAAGTAACAGATATTTTAGAGCTTTATAGAGTAAATATAGTTAATAAGATTAGTGCTAAAGAACTTATTATCTTAGAGGAGATAGATAACCTTAATTATAATACTTAATACTTATCTGAGATTTTAATATTCTAAGAATAGAGTATTTTATTTATTATTAAAAGCTATAATATAGATAGTATATATCTATAAAGTGGTTTTATTAATTAGTTTTTTTGGATTCTTTAATATATTTCTAATCTTTCTATAGTTAAGATTACTTAAAATAGAAATAGTAGTGTTCTTAAGAGGTGTTTTAGCCTAAGCCTTTAACATTTTCTTTATATTATTAAAGAATATAAATAATAATATACTATTTAAGGAGATAGTATTAGTTAATATTACTAATAATATCCTTAATATTTTATATACTTCCTCTTCTATCTTATCTTTAGTTATAGTGTTTTTATTAATCTTAGAGATAGGTTTACTATTAAAACTAGTAGTTCCCTCCTCTTTATTCTTCTTAATAGTAGCTATCTTCTGCTATTAGGCCCTCTTATAAGTAGCTAAGAATAAGAGGGTAGTATAATTACATCTAATATATATATATTTAGGGAAACACTTATCCTGCTTACTTATAGTTAGTGCCTTTCTTTTAGGTAGAATAGGGTTCTTTTTATAAGTTTATAGATAGGAGTATTAGGGAGGTCTTAGGTTTCCAGACTAGTTATATATAGCTAATAATAGCTATAATAAATAATAGAATAGTATTAAAATAGCTATAATAAGTAAGGTAGATAAGGGAGGTTAAGGAATATTAATGGTAAAGAGGGAAGAAGGGTGGTAATAATAATAGTAAAAGGATTTAAATAATTAAGTAAGTTAAAAAAGAAATTCTTTTTATTATAGTTCTTAACTCTTTCTAGGGAAGGAGCGTCTATCTATAGTTTTAAGAAGGTATAATTAATACTAGTTTTCGCCTTAGGCTTTTAAGTATACTTATCTCCTTTATTATAGTAATTATAAAAATAGTAATATAAGATTATTATTAAATTATAGATACTCTATTTAAGGTAAGAATAACTTTAACTAATTCTAATATTATTCATATAAGATTATTATTCTATTTAACTATTTTAATTAGTATATAATATAACCTAGGTAATAATAAATAAAGAATAGTTCTTACTAATAAAGCTTAAACTTTAGCAGTTTTCCCTTTTATACTATTATAATAAGGTCTCCCTTTTTAAATAGTATTATAACTTACTGCTTATATTTAGCTATTTTAATAAAGTTTTAAATATTCTAAATCTTAGTAATAGTTTATCTCTAAAAGTCTATCTAGGTAATATATATAACTATAGCGTTTATAAGGGCTTTAAGTTATAGAATCTCTATTAGAGAATATAGAATAGCTTCTATACTATTAACTTTATGCTCTATTAGGATTTTACTTAGAGAATAGCTAATTATTAATATCTACTACCTATTTATATCTCTTAAGACTTTAGTGTAATATAGATTTTAATCTTCTGCTAGAAACCTACCTCTTAATATTCTCTTTATAATTAAATTAACTACTAATTAAATATAGGTTTTAATTATACTTACTAATTTATATAATCTTGCTAGAGCAGAGACTACCTTAATATATTTTATATTTATAGTGGTTTTAAATTTAGTAGAAATAAAGGCTTCTCTAGTATTAGGGTAAACTACTTATAGTATAGTTTTAATAATATTAATCTAATTCTCTAGGTGAGGGATAGCTTCTCTAGTAGTTATTATTTTAACTAGTTATTCCTAGCAGAATCTACTTAAGTAGTTAATCTATAGTAATAAGTAGAGGTAGCTATAGCCTGATTTTAGTAATACTCCTAAGTAATTAATCTTAATAACTTATAATAGTTCTAAGATTAATATTATTTAATCTAGGTATAGTGGTTTATAAGGTTCTATACTAGTATAAGGCTAATATCTATTAATATAGGTAATTATATTAGTTAATATCTCTAGCTAGAAAACCTTACTTACTAACCTTCTCCTTATTATATTTAGTCTATAATATCTAGCTTTATTATAAGCTTATTAGTAAGCTTAAGTTACCTCTAAGTAAATAAGGTATCTATACTTAATACTATAGTAAGTATTATATAGAACTTTATCTATAATAATATATAATTAGTAATAATTTGCTAAGTGCTGATTTTAGTAGTTATCCAAGGTACTACCTCTTAGTAAGAATAAGTAAATATCTTTATACTATAGATTCTCTAACTATTTTATTAAATTATTAACACCCTTAGATAGATAGGCTATAGCTACTATATTATCTATCTATATAAGATATCTATTAATAATATCTAGTAATACCTTCTTATTAAGCTTTACTAATACTATAATAGAGTCTAAAGGGGGGGTTCTTTTTTATTAAGATAATAGAGATTTAATAATATTATTAATATAGTCCTTAGTTAGACTATTAGCCACTATTCTTATTAATAGCTCCTTATAACCTCCTGCTCTATCTTTTTAAACATATTTTCTATTCTCAGTCTCAAAACTAAAAAGCTTCAGGTTATTTTTATTATAATTATATAAGGGGAATATTATTCTTAATAGGGTATCTACTGCTATATTTCTTTAACTTTAAATATATTTAATAATAATATTTAATATTCTTAGTTCTAAAACCTATTAAGCATAAATATTATTATAGTAGGCTAATATTAAGAACTATATAAGGGGTTTATAGTTAGTATAGATAGTTAATAGATCTTTAGTTTATAAAAAGTATAAGTATTATTAATAAAGTTTAATAATTATTAATAGTTTATGCTTATAGATTCTATAGTTATACTATAATTTTGTTAATAAGAATAAGTTATATAGAATAGGTATATATTTAGTTTCCTAGTGCTATATTAATATATAGCTACTAGTATATATTAAAGTATCTAAGTATAGTTATATTAGTTTCTTAATAATTAAGCTATATAGTTTAATACCTTTAGTAACTAAATCTTTTATTAGTTAGAATAATAAGGCTTTTAATAGTTTCTAGTGCTAGAAAACTAAATTAGTGAGTTAATATAGAGGTTAGGTAACCTTAATATAGTTCTTTAGCTATTATTAATAAAGCTTAGTTATAGCTATAAATGCCCTTACTCCTATTTAGTTAGTAGGGATTAGCTATTCTTAAATTTTTATAACTTATTCTAGTTTAATCTATATAGCTTCTCTAACTTTATAGATCTATCCTATTACTATAACTAACTTTAATCTAAGGCTAACTTTCTTTCTTAATAGCTATACTTATACCTATATAAATTAGAGTAATAGATAATATTTAATAAATATCTATTTATCTTCCTAAGACCTGAATTTTATAAAGATATTATTAAAGTAGATATTTACTAATAATATATCTCTAGATAATATTAAGACTAATAATAATAGTTCTGGGCTTAGTTCTGGAATAGGACTAAGGAAAATATATCTAAATTTAGTTATTTAGTAAGCAGAGGCTTTAGCACCTTATTATATCCTTATTAGCTATAGCTAGGGGTATTTAGGGATATTAAAGGTATAAATATATTAATAGTTTAGGTAGATTAGTATAAACTAATAGATATACTTTAGATCTTAGGATAAATAAAAACTAATTTAAGGGTTTAATAAATTCTTATAGATTTCCTAAAGTAGAGGGATTAAGGATATTAAAATCAGTTTATTAATATTTTAGTAATTTATTATAAGTTAGTGCTCTCCCTAAGAACCTCTATTACTCTCCTTTTTCTAAACTATAACTAGTTATATACCCTATTTAGAGGCTACTCTATTAGCAATAACTATTAATTTATATAAGTCTATATTATAGCCTTTTTATATTAACTTATCTATTTAATATTTCTTAGTTAGATTCTATCTCTTTTATTAGCTAGAGTTTTAGAGCTTTATACTATCTTATAATTTAGGGATATATTTATATAGGTTAATTACTAGAAAATTATCTAGGAAGCTAGAAAATAAAACATAGTAAGTATATATAACTCTTTTTACCTCTTTAAGTATACTTAATAGCATATTAGGGCCTAATTATATAGATTCCTTATCCTACTATATATTAATCTTATATATAGATATAGTATAGTTAATTAATAGGTACTTAATGTATTATTTTATAAAGAATAAAGATTAAAGAGGTGGTTCTAGCTAAGCTAAATTATCTATAGATAGTTAGAATAGAGTATTACTAATCTCTAACCTATTAATTATTAAACTTAAAATATAATATAATTTATACTATTGATAAATATTAATAGGTTTAGTTAATTATAGGGTGTGTAATACTAACTATATAGTATTTAAATCCTAAATATAAGAGAACCTAATTTTAAAGTCTATGCTAGTTATATTATTAGTTAGTAATAAGTTATTTATAGTCTAATTAGATATTATTAAAGATAATAATATTATAATAGGTAGATATATTTTACTAATATACCTAGGTTAATAATATAGAATTAGTTTTCTAAGTTAGAATCTAATTTAGTTAAGTTATCTAAAATGTTAGATAAGTTATTAGTATCTAATTTAATCTCTTCTATAATTCTTAGTAGTTAGTTCCACTTAGTTAGGTTAGTATTATTAATAGCTAGTATTAGGATTAATTTCTATTGCTCTAATATTTATATCTAGGGGCTTAGGATTTAAATAACTAGCTTACTCTAATATATATTACTAATTTATATTTAACTAGTCTATAGATTAATAATTATATAAATATTATATAACTAGAGTATTTCTAAGAGTGATAATATAGATTAGTTAGAGTTCTTAGATTAGATATAAACCTAAATCTCTTACTTAATATTATATATAGTAACTTTAATAGCTATAAAGTAAGTTATATTATATATAGAATTACTAGCAGCTTCTATATTTAATCCCTTAAATCTAATACCTAAAAGGGAGTATTAAGTAAATCTATATTCTTTTACTAAGCTAGGTGAGATAATATTTATTTTAAAACTTTAATTAGCCTAAGCTACCCTTATTAATAAGTAGTAATATATAGTTAGTATTAATAATATATATTCTAGTTAAAATAGATAGATTACTTTATAGTTCTGTAAAAAGAGTTAGATATTCTATCTAGAATTATTAATAGTTTTAATATACTCTAAGGTTCTATAGATTATAGTACTAACTATATTAGCTTTAGTAATAGCTTTCTCCTTACCCTTTATATACTTAGTTTTCTAAATAATTACTTACTATAAAAGAAACCTTAATATCTTTAAGAATTTAGAGCTAAGTTATATTAAGTCCACTAATAAGATCTTAAATTTAATATTTCTAGCTAGTTCTTAAATATTAATAGAAAGTTATTCTTTTTAAGTTATAATAGTAGTTAATCTAGTTTAATATATTAGTTTAGGGATATTAGTTAGGTTCTCTAGAGTATTTAGATTAGTATTAATAATATCTCTAATCTTAATATACTTTTGTAAGTTTAATCTTAATATTTTAATAACTCTTACTTAATAAGTAGTTTTTCCCTTAAGTGGTTCAGTAACTTATTATATATACTTAGCTAGATATTATAGAATAGTATCTATCTACCTTTTCTAGAAATTGAATAAGGTAGCTTAGGTAACTATTATATTTATTTTAAGTACTCTCTTATCTAGTTCTAGAGACTTATTATATATAATATAAAGAATAGATATAACTTAGTTAGATAACTCTATAATACTAATTAGATTAGTTTTATTTTAGATTTAACTCTCCTCTTTACTAATTAATAGAGAAACTATATTATTTAAGTTCTTAGGTAGGGTAAATTTATAGTAGTATCCTTCTATAATTATTTTAATATAGTTTTATAGATTACTAATTAGGTTCTTAGAAGATACTATAGAGATTATAGTGCTGCTATTACTAAACCTAAAGTAGAGATAAAGCTAGGCTAAGTAAATATCTATAACTCCCTACAGAGGTTAGATTTCTCTAGTAAAACTATAGTTATAAGGAAAAATTAATAGCTTTAGTATTACCTACTCCTAAGGGGTTAATTAGGATAAAAGGGGTTCTAGATAATTAGGTTAGTAATAACTAATTTTACTATATATAATATAATAAACCTTTCTATTTTATAATAGCTTAGAACTATTTATATAAGGGTTAGATAACTTCTTCTAGTTAGGTAATTTAGAGAGGTTAGAGTCTTTCTAACTAAAGTTAATTTTAATATCTTAACTACCTTAATATACCCCTTAAGCTTAGAGTTAATAGGGTTATTACTAGTTCTAGAAATAGTTAGAGTTATTATAATAGTTCCCCTAAAGAAGCCTTTAGTTATACTCTTATTACTAGTTAATAAGAGGAAACTAATAATTAATATAGAGTTATTATAAATTAATAGATATATAATTACTATTCTAATTATTCTATTAATATTCTCCTTACTATTAAGTAGGCTATACTTAAGTATCTTATAATACTATTATAGAAAACTATATAGTAGGTATTAGGAAGTTAGGAAAATACTCTCTATAGTTAGCTTATAGTAGATAGTTTAATTATCTTTAGGTAAATTACTATATTAGGATCTATTTAACTTCTTAACTAGGATTTTAATAAATAACTAGGTTTTTAAGGATTTAGGCCTAAACTTAATCTATATCTTAATAGTTTTTAGCTTCTTATTTCTCTATAACTTAGTAAGTATTATAGATAAGGTTATAGATAGACTTAAGGCTAGTTAAAGATATTATAGATATACTTAATACCTATTAATAAAGATTAGTATTCTTTAATCCCTTTATAAACTAATATATTAATACTAATAGAATAGTTTTCTTAGGTATTATAAGGGTAACTTAGTTATTTATATCCTTATAACCTGCCTGGTATAGTAGGGATAATACTTAGTTATAGTAAGCTAATAGAGCCTCTTTATTTCCCTACTATAGAATATTAATATTATTACTATTAGTTTCTTAATCTATAATCTTAGATAGAAACTACTCCTAAAGAGTATTCTCTATAATAGTAAGATCTAACTAAGTTACTATATTATTAAATACCTTTTTAATAATATTAATTAAATAAGATATATTATTAAGATAGGTTATAGCTACTTCTTTATACTATATATTAATAGTTTTGAGAACCTAAGAGGCTAGAAGTCTACCTAACTAATAGCTAACTTTCTTAAGTTCTATTTTAGTTTAGTTAGCTATCTTAATATAGTAATACTTTTATTAAAGATACTATATATTAATATAGAAAGGGAAAGGCTAGTAGCTAGAGTCTTATTAAATCTACTAGAATTAGGGAGTATAGTAAATAATATAATATTCTATAATATTATTAGTTCTTAATTCTTTAATAGAGTTAGATCCTTTCCTAATTATATAAAACTAGTTATTAAATAATAGATATTAAGTTAGGTTATTAGCTTTTCTATACTAATACTATTATTTAAAGTTAAATTAGTTCTCTAGAGTAACTTAGTTAGGGATATATTATCTAATTAGTAAGCTAATAAAAAGATTAGCTATAGAAAGAGTTATTTATTTTCTAATATTAAGAGATATTCTCTAGTAGTTATTACTATATTAGGGAATAATAATAGGCTAATTCTTAGAGTTACTAGGTTAGGTTAATTATTAATAATATCCTCTTCCTTAATATTAAGTAGTCTGCTAATAGTATTAGATTTCTTTAGAAAGGCTAGCTTTTAATATCTAACGTTTTATAATAATAAAATAAGGTTAGACTAATACTTCTCTTACTATCTTTAATAACTCTAATTAGGAGGTTTATATATATATTATTAATTAGGTTTAATAATAAGTAGGATATTATTAATTACTTTACACTAGTAATACTATAGTAATAATAGTAATAACCTCCTGCTAGTTACTATAGCTTTAGAATTTAGTATTATTAGTAACTTTAGATACTTTAATAGTTATTAATTTGATTTTTAAGTAGTAACCTTAGAGTGAGAGCTAGAATAGTTACCTCTTAGATAGGGTAAAGTTTAGATTTATACTAATATATATATATATTTAGTGAGAACTAAACTAAGCTAGTGCTAGCCAGGAAGCCTTTAGTTATGGTTTTAGCTTTAGCGCGGTTTCAGGTTCTTCAGGGGCTCACTTCCCTAAATCCCCCACTCCACACAATCAGGCCGAAAACCAGCCAATTAGGCCATGTGCACCAAAGAGAGGCACCTCTCGTGCTGGGAGGCATTACCTATTCTGGCATATATGGATGGTTCTGACAGCCGGCAGATGCGCAAGATCCGCAGCACACCACACACTGACGACATTTCACACTGCATCCTCGCGGCCCCGAGCAGAGAGCAACCAGCAAAAACCACGCCTTTTCTACGCGTCAATAATCCGTGCTTGAATTGCCGTTTCTTTCTGCCAGGTTGGCTACGAGAATATGTCTCACGCCCAAGTGAACCACGCCAGCCCCCGTGCAGTGCGGCTTCAATTGGGTGCATCAACATGTTTGCCTTCCCTTCCAAGCTTCAGTGTTGTTGGACTGACCCCACCTGTCCTGTCTAAGTTTCCACCTGTGTTTTGTGGCATCCGACATTCCTACCTCGCCGCTATTGCCAATTACTCTGACCTCGTGTCTTGCGCATTCTGGGTAAGCAGGGCGATGGCCTCCGCAGTCGTGTACAAGGTTGCAAACAGAGAGTCAAGTGTTTGAGCCGACGGATCGTTTTGGTATGCGGCTCGATCCCTTGCTGCAACCGGTCCGTTTTCCGTGACGATCCGGCAAACGGAGACAAGGTAACGGCGCTGCGCTTCGGGGTTGAGGTCGTTAAAGTCGACGGGGGTCAGTAGGACCGCAGACAGTTGAGACGGCTGATGATGTTCGGGGCTTCGTTGGAAGACCATGGATGACGACTTGCGGGCATGGGTGAAGAGTTTGCCGTCGCGCGCAGAGGGCGTTGACGTTTCGGACTTGGTGCCGGCCATGGGGTCTCGGGCGTGTCCTGTGGCACACAGTAGGTCAATGACGGTGTTTTTGGTTGTGCATGGGTGGTCGTGGATTGGCCATGGCTATGGAAGAGTGGTGGCATTGTACCTTGCTCCGGGCGGCGCCGTTTCTGGCCGCCCGATGGTGTAGACGCTGGCATTATGCTTCGTCGAAAGGAACGCACGGGAATAGGCAAAGGTACGCAAAATGGAGAGACAAGAAGGGTGTGGACGAGATCTAGACAGCTTTGCAATATGTGCGACTCGATGCGCGAGTCTTGTTTGGTTGAGTTCAAAGTGGACGTGAAGGTGGATGTGAAGGTGGAGATGGAGATGAACTTGAAGTTGGCAGGTTGAGTGGGAAAGGTACACATCACATCCATGCCTTACCTTAGGCAGGAAGGAAATCCATTGAAAGAGGCAACAAGCCAGTAGTACCTTAGTTCTTTCAAACCAAGATACCTATGAACCGCTGCATTCATTGGTGATTGTGATATCATAATGGCAGTCACGACACACCGCAACACAGGTGGGACGTCGTCGCAAATAAATGGTTAGCAATATTCGGGGCAAGCGCCAGCTTTCGCTCTGTCATTGATTGCCCTTGGTCCAGTTCATCTGTTGCTGCAAGAACAACTGGAAATGACGGCTTGCTGACATCTGACTTGGACCGGGACTCAGAGGTCTCTCCCGCCTTCACCGCCACAAACACCGCGACATGGAACCCTCACGATGCGTCGGTCCCCCAGCCAACTTCTTCCGTCCATCACCAACACCGAACAACCTCACCAAGAGCGCGAGCACCCCGTTGCCGCCGCGACGGAGACACAGACGACATAAATCGACCTCAACATCAACAGCCGCAAGTTCGTGCATGCCAAAGGCGCACTCGCACTCGTATAAGTTATAACCTCAAGGCCGACGACAACAATGCACCACATCCACGTCCACTGGCAGATGAAATCGTCACAGCATCAGAACAGCCCAATCGCATTTCTCTTTGCTTTGCAGCTCTTAATGTTGCCTCCCCGAAACGTTGGAGCGAATCTCCTCGAACCCGCCCTCGGCTCAATTGTTGGGCTCCCCGAACGTGGTGTTCAGGACTGCCGTGCAACACCACCGAACTCATCATGGGAAACCCAACCCAGACCCCATTGCTGGGTTTCTGCTGGGTTTTCTGACTCAGAATTGTGGCCGGTAATGAATGACCTGCAGGTGTACCTACCCTTTGGATTCCCTTTCCCTTACGTGTGCAAGTCTAAGCCCGTGATTCTTTCCTCGTTCCCTATGCCGGGCCCTACCAGATGGTCCGTCACACATTGCAGGTACAGTAAGGTAGTCAATGCAGACTACTGTCTTGATGAGTGCAACCTTCTGCGTTAGTGAACAATGACACGTCCTGCTCATCCTTCTTTCTCCTCTTCTCAGACGCAGCTACTTGAGTGTGCAGGCGCTGGGTAGGGCTTGGGTTGGATCTGGGTGGTTCTTGGGTAGGTCCTGGCTTGTCTTGGAGCTCCCACGATGGACATTGGGAAGTATTGCGTCTCTGTCCTCCCCTGCGTGCATGTCCTTGATCCGTGTCGTCAGCATCCAAGCATCAACGTCTTCGTATAGTCTGCTGCCCGGTGATTGCGTCGACCGTCGGTTATTGAACCAGCCTTCTTGTCCTTTTCTAGTCGCTTCTGTGTCCTACTCAATCAGACCATGGCATCCGAGGATTCCTCTCCCTATGAATCCGCCCGAGACTCCCCAGAGATTATGGAGGATCCCCGAGTTACCCTTCGCCACAAGCCCGAGATTGACTCGAAGCTTCGTAGAATCGCCCAGGCTCTAGACACTAATGAAGCCTCGGCGACCACAGTCAGACAGATATGGGACCAGCTCCATGATAGCTGGTGGAAGGAGGCTAGCGACATCAACCGCCGCGGATTTCACCAAGGCCGACGATACCACATCCTCGACTTCCCCTCCTTTATCTCTGAGGCTATACCTCATGACCGCCTCGATATCCTGCTCCGTCTTGTCTTCTCTGCCGACTTCAACATTGCCAAAGCTAAGCCCGAGGGGGCTAACCGTCTGAAGAATGCTGCTCTCGCCCTCGAGCTCGTAGACCCCATCTTCCTCTTCCTCTGGCTCGGCCCGGCTATCTGCGCTGCCACCAACTCTCTCAAGGCCATTTCCAGCCTCAAGAAATCCCGGTCCCACGAGCCCGTTGACGCTGCTGCCATCACCGATGCTATACGCCAGCAGATGGTCGGCCGACATATGCTTTCCGCTTCTCCCGAGACTGTAGCTCCCATGCCCTCAGTCGCCGACGTCAACAACGCTGTAGACCGTAAGTATCATTTAACTTTAGCCTTATGATTAGGTCTTTTCTTTGGTCGTGTGTAACTGACATTCTCACCTGGTAATTAGAGCTCCGAAAGGCCGCCCCCGCCAAGCCCGTCAAGCCCGTCAAGCCAGCTGCCCGAGCCTCCCTGGCCGGAAAGAAGCGCAAGGCAGATGACGAAGAGGATGATGAATCCGCCGCCTCCGTCCGCCGTCAGTCCAAGCGCCGCCGACTCTCTTCTGAAGAGCTGAGCGAGCTCGCACGCAACGCCTACGACGAGGAAATGGCCGATAAAGAGCCGAGCTTCCTGGCTTCATTCATGGCTAAGGGCCTTGATAACAGCTCTGGAGCCCTCGCCTTGCCCGACGACGACAACCTGCAGCAGCAGCTCAACCTCTGCGCCATGCTCGTTTCGGCCCCCCTCCTCACAGCTGAGTCTGGCCTCCCCCTCAGCATGAGATTGATGCTGGCGAATGCGAAGAACGCCGCTCGTAGCGCCCTGCTGCTTGCCCGCGATGAGAATGTTGTTGATGAGCTGGAAGAGAGGATGAACAACCGTGAATCTCCTGGTGTGGACCTAGAGGGTGATGGCGCCTGAATGCATAGTCTGTTGTTTATAGGCCTTTCTTTACCTTCTATTAGGAAAGATTATATAAGCTATGTGTAAATATAAGACTTTTACTATAATACCTCTTTTAACTATACTTAAGTATATTATAATTAAGTAAAAAGAACTTTTAATTTAATTAGCTATAGATAATATATTATATAGGCTTATTTATAAGCTAATAATATCTCTATCTTTAAAGCTATAAAGGATATTAATTTATTTTTATAAGTAAGTAATAATAATATATTATTTACTTTACTTCTTAGTTAAGAGCCTAACTTTCTAAGTATAATTTCCTATTTTTTTAAGTCATTTCTATTATAATATTTAATAAATAGAGATAATATAAGGATATAAGTGAAGCTATCCTTATACTAAATTATAGTATACCTAGTGATCCTCTTATATATTATTAAGCCTCTAAGTTACTACTTATATCTCTAATATATATATAGCTTAATATTATACTATATATAGCCTGCCTATTATAGTAAGGTGCTACTTATAGTTATACCACTCCTCCTTACTGAGAATTTAGTTTATATATATCTTAAACCTTCTTAGTATAATCCTCTATAGTAGTATTAGCTCTAAATAGCTTTATACTGCTTCTCTTATAGAGTTATTTAAAGATTATTCTCCTAAGTAGCTTTATAAATAAGTCTGCTATATTATCTATTAATAATATATACTTAAAACTAACCTTACTATATTTAATAACCTCTTATATAAAGTAGTTATAAATATACTTTATATAGTTATTTATAGACTTCCCCTTTATAAACATAATAGCTTTTATATTATCTATCTATATATAAAGGGGTTCTCTAAGCTTTACCCTAAGTTTACTTAAGAAGTTATATATCTAAAGCACTTTTAAAACTATTAATAATATTATGCAGTACTTAGCTTTAGTTAAGGACTTAGAGACTATTATCTATTATTATAATCTCTATAAAATAGGCCTATTAGCTATAAAGAAGATCTATTCTGTTATTAAGTATACTATATCTTTATAGTTAGTATAGTTACTATTAATATAGCTATAGAGAATTTTATTTATTTAGGTCTCTAGTTTTATATTTATTATTATAACTTATTATAATGGAGAAATATATACTAAGATATTATATTAAGTACTTTATATTCTTTTTATATAACTTATTAAGATAATAGAAAAACTTAGTCTATAGTTCTATATTAAAGGAGAGGTCTAGCTATATTATAAGCACTCTAAAGCTAACTTTACTTAATACTCTTTAGTATTAACTCTAGGGATTTAGATTTAGTAAGGTTTCTATATTAGGGACTATAAAGTTAAGTGCTCTAGTCTTAATAGGTATCTTTATAGGCCTGATCTCTGCTCTAAATTTCTATATTATATTAGCTAAGTATATTTCTTAGTTAATAATAGTTCTTTAATGCTTCTTATTAAAGATAAGTTAAATACTAAGAAAGCTATTAAGTACTCTAAGGTTCTTAATCTTAATCTTATTACTTATATTTCCAAAGATTCTATTTAGAGCAGCTTCTAGTTTTATTACTAAAATATTATTAATATATATTACTATTATAATATTAAGAGTTTTATTATAGTAAGTTATATTATCTAAGTATAGTAGTATAAATCCTGCTTACTAGAGAATCTTTTATAACTTCTTTTATTACTATTCCTTACTCTATTATAGCTTATATAGAGCTTTATAAAGTTTAATAACTTACTCTTAATCTTCTTTATAACTATATATAGCTTTAAAGCTAATATATTATAGATTTATAAAGAACTTCTTAATTAAAGAAAAAGGTATTATATAAACTACCTCCTCTAGCTCTCTGTTTAAATATATATTAATAAAGTTTCACTACTATATAGAATATTCTTTTTACTATATATAGACTAATAGGATCTACTATAATGCTATTTAAGATATTAAGGTATATATCTAGGTAAAGCTTTAGCTAGAGACCTATAGAAAGTCTCTTACTATAATCTATACTTTATGCTTTATAAGCTTACTATAGGCTTTTTTATATTTCTAAACCTATTTAGCTATTAGTTAGAGGCTTTATAGTGCCTCCTCCTTATTAATAAACTATAATATCTCTTTTTCTATAAGTTTATATATCTTAGTAAACACTATCTCTACTTACTCTAACTAGTTATTTATAGATCTATCTTATACTTCTATAATAGTTATTAGGTTTATATAAAGCTATAAACTTATTTTCTAATTATTTATAAAGAGGTTAGTTATAGAAGTTATAGTATAAGTATAAGCTATACTCTCTTCTCCTAGAGATTTAGTTTCTCTAATTTATAAATATACTTTATATATCTACTCTATAATTTCTTATATATAGCTTTAGAACTATAGGCCTTAGCTAGTTAGTAGTATTTATTAATATTTCTCTAGCTTTATTATAGATTTATAAAAGATAATATTAAAGTGGATAATAATCTTATCTTACTTTAGTATCTATATTTTATATACTTAGTCTCTATAATAATTAATAAGGATATCTTTCTCTATATATATTGCTATCTTTTTACTCTTAACTTAGATTTCTAGATTAATATAAGTAAAGTAGATATTCTTAATAATCTATAACTAGTTTATATTAGATATATAGTTTCTCTCTAGTCTTAATAACTTATTATAGAGTACTTAAATAGGTATCTTATTTATAATAGCTATAGTATAGAAGTAGTTAATAATATAGATTACTACTATAAGTAAATATAGCTATAAATCTATTAAAATCTCTAAATTAATACTTAAAGTATATACTTTATCTAGAATAATCTAAATTATATACTTTACTATACTATTCTATTTATATATATATAGTAGTAATAACTCTATCTTTATTCTATTATTCTATAATATAGCTTTAAGGTAAGTTACTAAAAACTTCTCTATATTATCTATATAGATAACCTTTACTATTATACTAAAGATATTCTTCTACTCTTAGAGATAAATCCTTAACTAGTATACTAACTTATTCTTTATATCTATAAAGATAATTACTTAGAAATATATTTTATTATCTATAATTAGTAAGAAGTACTTTAAGTATTTTACTAGCTTTATTTCTTTAATATTAATATAGAGAATATCTCCTGCCTTCTCTATATAGTACCTTAGTGTTTATAGAGAGTATCTCAGACTCTTTAAGAGATTATAGATCTTATAGAGTTATAGAACTACTAACTTAGAGAATATTATATAGCTCTTTATTATCTATATAGTCTTTTTTATTTCTCTAAAGCTTAGGTAACTAAGTTTTCTATACTAAAGCTTAGACTTAGTTTTCTACTATATAATATATATTACTTATATATCTAAATCTTATTTATATATTATATTAAGGTTAAAACCCCTTTTATATATATTAAGTATTATAAATACTTACCTATTAGCTTTAATAAGCTTATTCTTATTAAGGTAACCTTTACTAAGGTAAAGCCTATCTTTACTAAATATATTAATAGGGAAACTTAGTATATAAAATATATTTTATAATTATATTAACTCTTTATTATTAAAGTATAGTATAACTATTTCTATATAATTAGAGTAGATAAAACCTTCTTTTATATATATTATATATAGGGTTATTAATAAAGTATATTTATTATTATTATATTATAATATATTATTTATTATATATATATTTATATCTATATTCTATAGCTAAGTACTATTACTTTACTTAACTATTCTTAAAATAGTTTCTTCTCTTTTAGTGTTCTTAGGTATAGTTTTATATACTAAGTATATTCTAAGATTGCTCTATACTATCTAAAAGTTATTTAAATCTATAAAGATATAGCAAACTTACTCTATTATCTTCTAACTCTCCTTTATAAACTCCTTCTTAGGTATATCTATTTTATTATTACTCTTTTATAGTATTAATAAACCTTTATTATTAGCTTTATAGATAGGGTATACTTACTATATAGTATTAGTATAGCTATAGCTATAATAATTATAGTCTATATAATCTCTCTTCTTAGACTTCTTCTCAGTATCTTTTTTAGGTACTTTATCTATTATTTAAGTAATAAGTATAGACTTTACCTTACTAGTTATATAAGCCTTATTCTAGAGGTTTACTATAAGTTCTTTAACTATTATTATAGATCTATTATAATACTTTAATCTTTAGTAAATAGTCTAGTTATAGTATTGCTCTTTTACTTTTTTAATAAATACCTAAATAGTGTTTTTAGAAGAGATAGTGCTGCCTGCTTATTAATATCTATATTATAGCTTACTAAACTTTAAGATATATAATATAGAGTTACTCTTTATAAATTTAAGAGTATATATCTAGTTTTATGTTTATCTTCTTAGAATAATATTAATATTAATATATATCTCTATAAGAGTGTTCTAAATCTTAAAACTACTCTATATATATACTATAAAGAATAAAGACTCTTTTATAAGGTTATTATATATTTTAATTATAATCTAGAGATTCTCTACTAAGGTTAATATATCTCTAAGAGTTACTCTATAAACTATTATTAAGATTTATACTTATACTAACTATATAATCTAATTTATAGATCTCTTTAGATATAGATTCTTAGGAAACTTTATCTTAAGGCTCTTAAACTAATCTAAATCTAGTTTAGGAGTCTTACTAGGTATCTATATTATTAATAGAGTATTTATTATTATAATATCTAAATAGCTAGTCTCCTTCTATATACTAAAGTAAGAGTAGGCTAGGCTTACTAGACTTTTTAATAGTAGTAGCACTATTAGAGAGGATATATCTCCACTACTATTATTAACTATAGATAGTACTAGAGTAGTTTCTTATATATTCTATAACTATATTTAAAAAGTATTATACTCTTTATATATCTATTAGTAAGCTAACTATAGCTTAGTAATTATCTACTAAAGATCTATAATAGCTTTATCTTAAGGCCTTACTATCTCTAAGCTTTATAGTATACTTACTATAACTATAGATAACTATATAACTTCTTAGGAGTATATTAATATACTTATAATATATATAATATATTAGATAGTTATATAGCCTTATTTTACTATTTTAATAACTACTATAAGGTAAATCTAATTTATAAAGTTATATAGATTATACTACTATATAATAATAAGGATTCTATATATAGTTAGGAGTTAGAAATAAGGGTTTAATAAGTATATTAATTAAAGTTATATAAGTAAACCTATTTTTATACTAAATTATAGTATGCCTAGTGCTTCTCTTATATATTATTAAGCCCCTAAGGTACTACGTATGCCTCTAACCTATATATAGCTTAATATTTCGCTGCGCGCAGCCTGCCTATTATAGTGAGGCGCTGCTTATAGTCATAACACGTAGTCCTGTAGTGTGTGTGTAAATCTATATATTAACCCCTATTTAGGCGCGTCCTAACCCCTTTTTCCTGTGCGCACCCTAGTTATAGTTAGCATGCCTGGGCTGCTTTAGGCCTATATATAGAGCTGGAATAATATTATGCCTAACTCACGCTATATATTCCAGACTCTATAATCTAATATCTTCTTAGGAACTACTAGCTATTTATAAAGCTATTCTTAAACTTTATTAAGGTTTATTATATCTTAAATATAGATTTTTATTATCTTTATATACTTAATATTATCCTCTTTCTCTAGGTTCTATATATAGTTTATCTCTAGTTATATATATTAATTACTAATTTATAGCTAACTATAAAATACTTTAAATTAAGGTAGTATAAATATTGAGACAGGGCAGTGCAGACAGCCCAGTTTAGAGGGTGCCCAGACAGGTATATTAGTCAGCACAGTATAGCAGGGCTTTTTGCCTTATTAAGAGCAGAGAGAAGAACGGAGCATTATTATCAGTTAGCATCACCACAGTTTTTCTTATTATTCAGAAGCTTTTATCACTTTTACTTAACAGATTATATCTATAATAAGGTTATTATGCTCAGAGAGATCCTTTCCTTTATTCTGGAGCCTCTAGATATAAAGCTGTAATATCACGATATTCCTATATAAGTGTGTGGGAGTGTGTGGTTTTGTTGTTTTTATCTTAAGGTTCTCAGCCTGTTTTAATATCTTTATAAGTTTATTTACTATTATCTCTATTAATAAAGTATAACTAACTACTATATATCCTTTTATAATCTCCTGCTATAGCTAGTAGTTATAAATATTAATATATTATAGTCTTATTTATAGCTAAATAAGCTCTATATTAACTAGCTAAATAGTTTATTAGTTATAATACTAGATTTAGATTATTATTAATATTATATTAAGTATAGTAAAAGCAGCTTTAGTAATAGTATTACGTAGAAGTTAAACTTCTAAAGTAGTTATTAGCTAATTTATAAAGAGGGCTTTATATACTACTTAGAATAGTATAAGTAGCTCTATCTTAGTTATTAATATTATAACTATTATCTACTTATTTACTTTTTATATAATTATATCTCTAAATAGCTTTATTATAAGCATTTATAAGCCTTTCTAGTTAATTATATTATCTATAAAGTTAATATCTAAAGTAACTTTAAGTATATTATCTAGTCTACTAAGCTTAGTGCTATACTTAAAGTAGAGATATTATATTTAGTAAAGATACTAGAGAACTTAATTAGTAATATAGTACTATATAGAGCTTAGGTTATTATTAAATCTTATAAAGCAGCTTATAGTAAATACTATATTAAGCTATATTATTACTACTATATATAGAATTATTTTAATATAATATTAATAGTAGTTAATCTTCTATAGGGCTACTTCCCCTTTATATAGTTCTAATTTATCTTTTATTATAGATATATATATTTAGTTATCTATACTAAGGCTTATAGTATACTACTTAAGCAGCTTCTATATTCTATTTATAAATACTAACTATAATAGCTATAGCTTGTATATAGCTCTATTATAGAGTACTTTAATTTTAAGAAACTATTATAGATTTTAATTTTCTTTAAGGTAGTAGTCCTTTATAGAGTGTTTATAGCCTCCTTTAATACTTTTAGTATACTTATAAGGAAATATTAATATATAATTATCTATATAAAAGAAGAATATTACTTATCTATATTACTAATAGCAGTTCTTAATAACTACCTATTTAAAGTTAAGTATAGTAAGGCTAGTCTCTAAGTGTTTTTAGTAAAGTAGTAATAAGTAGTATAGTTTATAGAGCACCCTTTATAGATATAGAACCTTATTATTATAGCAATAACCTAATAATATATTTATAAATACTATTTTATTAATAGATATATATATAAATATATTTATAGTATTATATTATAATAGCTCTATATTAAAATAAGTAGCTATAGCTATTAGTACTTAGAAAGATATATCTATAAGTATTACTATATATATATTCTATATATCTTTTGCTTATTAGTTACCTTAGATTATAAGTCTTACTTTAAACTTTACTAACTATCTATATTTATTAAGTTTATATATATAAACCTAGTAATAGCTAAGCACTTAATAACTCTAAGCTTCTTATCTTACTACTTTATATTAGGATTATAATACTTTATATCTCTTTAGATAAGACCTCTTAGTCTCTAGGAATTTATTTATATATAGATATAGTTTTATAAGCCTATTATATAATACTAACTAATAATAAAATATAGATAGAGGAGGTAACTTAGACTAGGAGTAACTTAATAGAGTAGCTATTTTATCTAATTTACTTAAGCTACTATATACTATAGTACTTCTATAGCACTCTATACTCTCTAGTCTTTATTCTTTAGCTATAGTAGATACTTACTATTATAGATTTATCTTATTTATAGCTACTTTAAGGGTATAACCTACTTCTATTAAAGTTTTAGAGATATCCCACTCTATATATATACTTAGTAAGTAATTAGTCTAGGTGCTCTAGACTATAGAGCTATTTTCTAATTATATAGTTTTATACTTTTAGTATAGCTATATATAGCTTACTAGAAAGATAGCTTTAAATAAGGTCTATAGTATATAGTAGTGCTAGAGTAATAATAATTTATATTATCTATTTTTATTTATATATTTTAAAGGGTAGTTATACCTTTTCTTATACCCCCTTATACTTATAAGTATACTCTATAGAGCTATAAAAAACACTATTAGCAGGATCTCTAGAGTGGTTATTAGTTTAAAATAAGTATTTATATAGATAGGAGTATTATTTATTTCTAGTATAGTAATAGTAGCTAGGGCTATTAGGCTCTATAGTAGTAATAATATAGCTATATTTATATTCTTTAATACTATAGCTTCTAGATCTTCTATATACTTATTAATATAGTTATTATACTTAACTACCTTATCTATCTCCTTATTAATATTTTATAGAGTAGCTTATATATAGCTCTTACTAATTAGCTAGTTAATCTACTCTTATATTATAGTAAGGTCTATATACTAAATCTCTTTAGTAAATTTCTTTAAGTTACTATTAAAAAACTTCTTCTTATAAAATATTATATTATATATAGTAAATACTTCTATATATAGTGGGTTTTATATATAAAAGGAATTACCAGATATATAGCTTACTAAAAAGCTAATAACTATATATAGTATAAGCCTTTTATAGTATTATTACTTAAGTTAAGCTTTCTTTATTATAGTAAATACTTTAAAGCTATAGATATATAGATATAAGAGGTTAGGGTATATAATTAGCAGACTTACTTATCTAGAAATGCTTATAAAATAGCTTATAGAGTATTTACTAGCTTCTTACTACTATAAATATATAGTTATATAAATAGATAGATAACTTTATTATCTTAGACTATAGTATATCTAGTAGCTTTATATCTATTACTATAGCTTTTATATACTCCTTAATTATAGCACTAACTTATTTCACTCTACTATTTTATACTTAGGTATTAGTAATAAAGAGCTTAAGGTAGATACCTTATACCGTAATAGCAGTAATAATATATAGATACTTTATAAGCTTAAGGTCTGTTTTAATTACCTTTATATATACTCTATATTATATTAAAAGTATTATTAAGTAATCCTTAATTACTATAAAAAGCTTATCTATGCTTTATTATATAAGGTAGAAGTTCTAGGTATATACTATAGACTAATCTGTTATAAGAAGCACTAAGTAATACTCTTTATTTCCTTTATTATAATTATAGAAGTCTAGGGTAATATATTTACCTAGCTCTATATACTTAATACTCTTTTATAGCACTTATTATACTTAGTGATAAACTTTATCTATACTATAGATATTATAGTTAATTATTATAATAAGCTTATCTCTTTAAGTAAAGCAGACTCCTCTTATACTATTTAAGAGGTATTAAATAGCTTCTAGGCCTAGATATCTAAGGCACTAATACTATATTATAGTATTACTATAGATAAGTTATTACTTTATTATTATAAAATATATATATAGGTAATACTTAGCTAGGAGTTACTAAGTGCTTATAAGAAATATAGCACTTACCTTATCTTCTTTATTATATAGTAGGGCACCCCTTAGAGTCTCTCTATACTTAAGAATCTATTAATAATATCTCTTATCTAATATATAGAGATAGGTATAATCTAATCTTTAAAGATAGTTATTTTATAAGCTTATATCTCACTAAATACTATATTAGTATAGCTTCCTAAG
The DNA here is from genome assembly GCA_036785495.1 of Colletotrichum neosansevieriae. Lineage (NCBI taxonomy): Eukaryota > Fungi > Ascomycota > Sordariomycetes > Glomerellales > Glomerellaceae > Colletotrichum > Colletotrichum neosansevieriae. The sequence goes on along the minus strand of JAVHLV010000141.1, from coordinate 19,474 downwards.
TAATATAAAGTTACTTATAAATCTATAGTAGAGTAGTATATTATATAGTTATAGATATATTATACTTTTACTATACTTCTTTATCTTAATATTAACTATACTATATTTCTTAATAGAGACCTAGTATATACCTATCTATAGAAAGTTACTAAAGGCTGCTTTAGTAAGTATAGTAAACTATAAAGTATTATTAAATATATATATTATTACTCTAGAGTCTAGAATAGCTAAGTTAAAGAGTTAGTGGTTATTTAGCTATATATAAAATATAAACTTAAGGATTTCTCTATAGTAACTATATAGTTATTTATCCTTTATATACTATTTACTGCTTAGTTTAAGCTTATAAATATACTTTATAAGCTCCTTATTATTATTAATATACTTCTCTATTAAGTAGTAGAGAGATTTGCTTCTCTAAAAATACTTTAGGTATAGCTATTTAAATATAATTTAATACTTAGCTAATAAATAGTAGCTATAGCAGGCTGGGTAGAGGCTCTTTTTATTAGTTATTTATATAGTTATAAACACCCTTTTATAGCTTTTAGGCACTATAGGTTACTCTTCTCTATATACTTAGTATATAGCAGGCCTTTGCTTCTTAGATATTTCTAAGTTATTCTTAGATATAGTATTCTCCTTATCTCCTAGTATAATAAGGCTAAATACTTCTTAGCCTGCTTTAATATATAGGTTAGCTATTTTAAATATATTAAGAATAACTTAGATATCTTTTAGTATATTTTCTATAGTAAGAAAGCTAGTATTTATATATAATTATACTATTATTTAGTATATATAAATCTAGGTATCTAAACTGCTATTACTAAGGGCTATTATAAAGTCTATAAATTACTAGTTAGGCTTCTTTACTTATATAAGGTTACTAGCTTATACTTTAGTAATAGCTTTCTTTTACTTTATAAGCTATTTCTCTATATTATACTTTATAAATAGCTTTTTATATACTAAGAGGTCTAGAATAGTAATATAGCTACTTCTAGCTATAGCTTTATACTTATAAATATTAATACTAATACTTTTATAGAGTATATATACTTAGTGGTTAATACTCTTATCTATAGTATTATATAGATATAGAAGATCTAGGTTAATATTATTATAGATCTAGTCTTAGAATATATATTATTACTTCTTATATACTTTATAACACTTATATCTAAATATATAATCTACTTAGTAAGCCTAATATAGCTTATAATTTGCCTTAGATAGGTTTATAATTATATTAATATATATAGTAGTTATATTATTACTTTATAGTATAACTACTATATTATTTACTATACTATCTATAGAGTAGTTAGAGATATCTAGAATAATTAGCTTTATAATCTTATCTCTAAAGCAGCTTTAAAGTATACTATCTATATTTAGAATAGTAATATATAGATTAATACTATTCTATAGCTTAAGGCTAGATATCTTTATATATAGAAGGTTAATCTAGAAAATCTAGTTACTATATTTATATAGCTAAAAAGTAATTATAGTAGTTATTATTTTATAATTAAGGTTTTGGAGTTATATTTATAATAATATAATATATATTAAACTATTAATTATTAAATTAGGTATAATTATATATATATTTATAATACTATAGTATATATATAACTCTATATATTAATCCTTATTTAGCTATATTCTAACTCCTTTTTCCTATATATACTCTGGTTATAGTTAGTGCACCTAGGCCCCTTCAGGCCTGCGCCTGGAGCTGGACTAACGTCGCGCCCGACTTGCACTGTGCGTTCCGGACCCTACAATCTGACAGAAACCACCCCCGCTCCCGCCCCGTTCCGCCTTAAGTGGGCCCCGCCTTCTGTGTTCAGCGGGAATGCACCGGATCGAACACGGCCTGACGTGCAGCAGCATCTCACCCTGCCCCGCCGCAGCTGCCGCCCAGGCCGTTCCCGCCGCCTGTCTATCTATTAGCAATTGCCCAGGTACTACGCTAGCTTTGTCCTGAGTGGCATCACATTAATTGGCGCGTCTCGCTGAACGGTGCTGTTGTCTCCGGCAGTAAGGCATAAATCCAGAGGACTCCTTTGTGTCTTCATTCATATTGATGCGGACTGCGGAACACTGAATATCATTAGGAGGTGGCGGTTAGTAGGCGACTCACCGAGGTGTAACCCCTCGAGTAGCTAAGCACCTCTAGGTACAGCCTGCCAACTGCATACTAAATCAACCAAATGTTGTTTTCGAGCGCAAAGATAATTTTATCTAAACAAACATGGGTTTCCCTTCATCATCTTAACTCGCGCCAATTTCCAGTCAATAACAATCCCCTGATATTAATCAGTCGTCAGGCTAAGATGACTGGGCCCCATCGTGGGTTCGCACTCGTCTAAGTCTCGGGGCTTACTCTCCTAAGGGCCAGCCGTGAGTATAATGGACCTTATCAGCATGCAACCATGACAATAATCGCCCAGGGCTCGTTATATCGAAAGTATGGATACTTCCCTGAGGAAATAGCCTTTTCTCTCTTATAGCCTTTAAACATGTGACCGGCAGCAAGAGCAAACACAGAGTAGGTTTCCTCAACAAACTGCCTCTGAGCCAGTTCCCTATCCATCAGTGCAGTTTCTCCGACGAGCAAGCCCTTTTTGGTGTATATACCTATTTGAATGATAGCTTGGCTCTCTGTGTTTTCCCCGGGCAGGGTCTTGAGTCTAAGCAAAGCCACAGTGGTGTTGAAGACCAGACAATGAGGATGTATCTCAGCCTTGCTCCGGGTATTGTTGTTAATATCAACGTGTTCGAGGGCGTTCAAAGGTCCATGTGCGCAATTGGTCCATACACCAACTGTATCCTTCCTACCTCTGCTTTTGGTGGTGGTTTCCTAAGTATCTGTTGTAAGACGCTGGCCTTATTCCCTATCTGCAGTGACTTTGGGTTGAACTAAATCCGGTCTTCTTCTAGTGGTCGCAAGCGCGCAATTCCGTTGACTTGATCGCAATAGAACAACGAAACGAGACTGCTGAAATGAAACCTGCTGAAGGGACTTAAAAACCTTAATGGTGGATCAAAGTTATCATCAAATTGGACTCATCCTGCCCACGCCGCCTATGTCCAGGTGGGCAACCCAGGGGGCTCAGTTGCCAAACCTTGCGTGCCTTCGTAGCCCCAGAGAATCGCCTGCAACATAAACCGTTCAGAAATCCCGAAAGGAACGATGGTGTTGCTCAATAAACAGAAAGTCTTTAACACTCTATCGAAAGCGTTCAGGGTATCGCTCCTATGGCTCATTGCTCGACGCGTATAGCTCTCGGTCAGCTATCCGTACATTTCGGCGAAGCCCCCGCGGTAGGATTCGCTCTGGCAAAGACTAGTTTCAAATTCTTGGCCATGTGAGTGACGACTCAGACTCATCTGTTGCAGGGCGCTGGGATTGCTCTCGCTTTCCCTTACACCGAGTCTGAAACTGTCCTGGAAGCACCTGAAGAAGACGTCCGAATCGCCAAAAAAGATATGCCGGCGACTAAGCACCCTTTCTTGATATGTCCAAGCTCGTGTATTCCATTCAGACATGGCTGGAGATCATGCTGGCTCCGACGTAGTGTCCGTCAATGCTCAAGTTCCAGCACAGATTACCAAGGCTTCGTTGTCGTGGTCTGTCAGCGAGACCAGGCAACCCAGCGCCGATGCCATCAGCGCAGGCAACGATGGTAGCACAAGCCTGCTGATATATCGTGTCCATACCCCGTATTTGCGAGAGTTTGAGATCGGCATCATCTTGGACGATGCACAGTCGATCTACCCATAGGTACCGGCGGCCCATGTTCCTACACAACAGCATCGCATCACTGATCACCTCAGGTATCAGTGATTCCCTCAAAGAGTAAGGCCTTTCAAGCCTCTCCCGGTTGGTTTTTGTCAGCTGGAGATCTGCCTCTGGGTATGCCGTCGCAGTTCGCCATTGATAACTCAGGGCCGTGTAGTCCATCCCTCTTGCGTTTTTTCTTGATGATACCCTGAGCCAGGATGACACATTGAAGAGAGGCATTGATGAGTCGGAAACCAGCTGGGACCTGTATTCGTGATTTAGGGACGTTGCATTCGTGGCCGTGATGGTTGGTGCAGTTTTCTAGGTACTGCTTAAGCTTTGCTATGTTGCTGTACGATCGATCCCAACGCTTGACGGCCTGCATCTTGCGGCCCCACAACTCTTATTGAAGCTCAAGCTCCAACACCAGAGGTTCAAACCGAATGATACCTTTGGACTTTGTTCGCAAGCATATGGGGAGAATGCATTGCTCAACCATAGCTCGAGATTGTTGGTCGGCGGCAATCCCCCGGATGGGTTGGATGTGGTGCACCGGAAAAGGTCTCTAAATGGCAAGTTCGGCATTTCCCTCGCCGAAGATATCGAGGTGGGCGAGCTCCTTGCCTATATGAGAGCAGACGATATATCCTTTCTGCGGGGAATAGAACTGTAATGGATAAAACTTGAGAGCTGAGAACCCCTGGTCGAAATGAGAATCCCTCTGCGGTTGTTGTTCTTGCGAACCGTCGGCTCTAATGCTAAAAGATTGAGGATCGATCCGTGCGTATGTGTTATCTTGACAGAATACCACGTGAGTGAAGTTGTCCTATAGTTAACAGACTGTGCAGAGTTAAGGGTTGTCAGATGGCTTGAACGATGCGTCCTCGCAGAAAGAACACGCCCAATTATGCTCCCTTCCGTTAGGCCACTGATGGCATTTTTTGGTTCTGGAAGATGTCTTTCTGCATAGGCTCCAAAGCCGGCGGGTCAATCTCCCGTGGGTCATTCTGTTTAACGATTTATAGAGGCAAACATAAATAGTTCTAAATATGTTGGGAAAACAGCAGGGCCCCCTCCGCCTCAGCATCTACTCGCTCCTAGACACACCCAATTAGAGAGAACAGGCACACAGGATCGTTCGCCTAATCATTGGTCTTTGTATTGGCGTGGAGTCTTCGCAGGTAGTCACCAGGCTGCCTATCTAGTACATAAACTATCAGCACCAACATCAGCAAGGAGGTGAAAGCTCACCTGCTGCTTTCCCTAGCTCCTGTAGGGCGTGACGCAGCTTTTGTGCTACCTTGAGCACCTGAAGCCGCTTTGCTTTCTAGGCCTTTAAAGCTCGATCGGCCACATGTTTCCTGCAGACTGAGTAGGCCTATATCCTTATCGATCTGCCCTTGTGAGCCTACCGCTAATGCTATTGCCTCGGAGGTAGTGCCTCGGAGGTAGAGCACTACTGCTCCTCCTCATTAAGACAACCTTCGGTCTGTTCCTCCATGGCCAGCATACAGGCTAGCGTCTTTGCGCGCAGCTCAGCAATATGGTCCCCAGACTCCTTTTTCATTTGGCTTGCATCGGTCACATAGGTGGAGTCTTCTGTGAGTCGGACGCAGATCTTGGTGGGTTGATCGTTCCGCTCAATCTCGTCTAGAACCAGTTATATTATGCCCGTCACCGTGTTCATCTCCATCTCTTGGATTTGGCTCTTACCGCAGCTCCCAACACCAGCGTTCAGCTGCTCTGCCCCAACACTGAGCTTATTCCCTCTCGCCGTCCAAGTTAGAAAAGAAAGTCCCGCTGTCTTCGAAATCGTTACCTGATGCGTCAAAAGTAACCCTGTTGTCCTGGTACTCGTTTGTGCAGGGAGACGGTGCAGATCATTCTCGGGGCGTTAAGTATTCGTCTTTGTTATTGGGAAAGGAATTCTCAGAATATCAGAATCTGAGAGTCTATCTTGGTCTTAGCTAGTGCCTGAAGTAATCCCGGATGGCGGGCTGGTGATGTTTGGTTGTCCCTTTGTGATCTTGATATCTAGGGCTTCTTAGATTTGTGGGTGTTTATGCTCCAAGGCGTGACTATTCTTAAGGTTATCACCCAGCTTTTAATTGTGGCCACCTTGAAGCTTATGCCCGTGCTAGAGGCAACTAAACCCACTACTGGCGGGGCTTAGAGAATTTAGTTCGAGGTGTTAATACTGCCTGTTATCATAGCCGCGCCATCAGCGTTAGGGAGGGAGTAGGGCGCAGGGGAGAAATAACGGGATAAGTCTGGGGGCGCCGAGAAGGCGCCGTTGGTATCGGCGGAACCGAAGCTTAGCATCCACGACGCATTATTGACGGTGAAGGAGATGACAGAGTCCAGCTTTTAGAGAACCCAGGCTATAAGGGCGAGAACCAGAAGTATAATAACTAGGGTGAGCAACCATGGAGCTTAGGTCTAGATGCTCAAGCAAACCTTCCACGTGCAAGACAGTAGAGGGAGATGCAGTGGTTAAAGGAGGCGTCGTGTTTCTTCTGGATTCTGGCTCTCTGGCTCTAGGTTCTAGCTGATTCTTAGGTCTGGCTCTCTTGCCCTCAGCTTTACTTCTCTGGTTTTTAGTATAGGCTCTATCTATAAATTCTCTAAATCTTCGGTCTGACTCTCTGATTAGTGGCTGTGCCTCTCTCGAAGTATTCCAAGGTCTCCCTTCAGGGTTGCTCCTAGGTGGGATAGATGTGATACTAAGGCTGTTATGGTAGGAGAAGTCTATGATGGAAATAATATGTGTAGCAGCAAGTAAACAAATAGTTGACTGATCGACTATGTGGGGGATGGGATTGTCTTTCCAGCACGGCAAAGGATCTCACGCTAGTCTGTTATACCGGACAGGAAACGATATATTTTGGCGTGGAAAAATGTTGACGAGGGACGAGACGAGAGTTCTTTTATGACTCGCCTCATTCCGCAGAATTCCGCGACGAATTTCAATAGAGTCCCGCCTGTCTCGACGTTTTAGGCCCCCGTAGACATGCCGGGGGAGGACTGATGTATCTATCGTTTTCTATCGTATTAGCAATGACGTCAGTCGCTGACCACAATCGCGCAAAGTGATAGTTATTTGCGCTTAGGCGCATTTATCGTTGCGATATGACTTGGCATGTTCTCAGTGCCATGCGCAGGTGTCCAACAAAGGAGGTGCTGATACAGTATAAGGTAGGTTTCGTTAGTGCCAGAGCGTCCTAGACGGCGTAATAAGTGGTCTTTGTGGTGCTGAGACGCATCCGATGCTGACCGTGGTAGATAAAACCTGCTTCTTAAGTCGGACAGGAGAGTAATATAAAGTCACTTATAGCGCTGGCGAGCAGCTTGCGGACTAGTGCCTAGCTCTACTTCCGCTTCCATTCATTACAAGCTTCGCGAACAAGGCAAACCTAGTGTTTAATGATTCGTGATTTGTAGTTTATAAGTGTAGATATCATGCGGGAGCTAAAACAATAAAAGAGGCTCTTTCTAATAAGCAGATTATAACGCCTTCTATTGCGTAGCTATGCGTACATATTGAGAATCACCTAGTATATATCGTCCTCCCCCTCATCAACATTAGACCTAAAGCCCTCTTCTAACAGCTCTGAGTCTTTACGAAACTCAGAGTCTGTATTAGACGTTGCATAGTAGCTGTTATTGGACAGTTTTTTATGCAATGAGTCTAAGCCTGTAATGAGATTAGATTTAGCTAGAGAACTTCTGTTGTCCTTGCTGTCTAACGTGTCCTTATCTATATTATATATAGAATGATCTATAAGCCCTAGCTTATTATTGCTAAGTATGTTGAGAAGTAACTTAGATGTGTTTGTAGTATTTAACTGAAAGATAGCCTATATCTGGTATATAGATAACTTGTGGGTATTAGAGAATAGAATTTGGATATAGCAGTATATATATAGTATCTTCCTTAACACTGAATTGTCACATAGGTTGAGAGTTGTGGGTAAAATTCCGGGATAGACGGTGTTCTTAGGTATATGGATTTCCTAAATTTGTGTGGAGAATATTAGGACTTACTCTAGCACTTTGATAATAATAGGGATATTACTAAGATTAAAGTCTAGTGCCCTGTTAAACTTAAATAGCAGGTTTGTCCTGTTGTCTGCTGGAAAGTTGTCTAGCTAATCGGGAGCCTTGCAGACTTTTAGGTATGCTAGAAGTGCAGCTATCTTAATAATAAACTCTCTTCCTTAGATCGGTTTATGGAGACTGCTTATAATATAGTTAATAAATCGTTTTCCCGAGATCCTATTAATATCTTCTTTAACCTGGTTAAATGGTGGGTACCACGTGTCGTTAGTTAGTCTGCTATGGGGGTAGTTAACGGCTAGGTAGATAGCGAGGCAGCACTGCTTGTCTTGTCTGAGCAGGTTGGTTCTGTGTCTTGTTAGCAGGATACTTGCGTAGTGGTATGATCCTGTGTTGCCTACTATATTGAATCTATGATCTTTGTGGCTAAGTCTGTGAGTTAGAGGCTGGATACCTCTCTTTATTTTTATCTGTGATAACTTCTATATAGTATGCGACACGGCTCTGTACTAAAGGTCTTCTGATTTAAGAGTAGATACAGTAGCACTCTTCGTATGTGTGCTGATGTTTGATGTTTGTATCTGACCTGCGCAGCTAGTTTGGCGGAAGCTATTATGATCTCAGCGGTTTACACTGAAAGCTGTTTCGAATGCCGCCGACAGCTGAGGGGCATCCTTTGGAGGGTCTACTGTAAATAACGTATCTCTGCAAAAGGTATGCGATGCATTGTGATGGATCGTCTTGTTGCTTACTGACGGATGAAAGGTCTGATCTGCCTCCCTAATCCTTGAATTGACAATAACGACAGCCTCATATGGCCTGCTAACTCTTACTAGGCCCCTTCCTGGTCAAAATCTAGCTTCTTATACGAGCTTTGTAGCTGTATTTCCGTTAATATTAAATAAAAGGATTTGCGACACACTTAAGTCATGTATTCCATGACCTGGGAGCAACCTAGGTAGGGTCGACTTTCCGGCGTTAAGAGGCAAACTACAAGAAGTTTTGACTTGGTAGCAGGACGTCCTTGAGCGACTTAGCTGATGTCTATGATCCGGGTAACTATGATTCAGGCAATTATGATCCAGTACCTGAGTTAAGTGTCCGGTTCTGAGCGCCCGAGACCGTTGGCTGGCCGGACCCATAATATGTGGGGTGCTCCCGCTGCCAGCCGGACCTGCGCCGAGGGAACTGTTTCCTAACCAAAGTCCCGATTCAACAGGCAGCAGCAGTATACTGGCGTTCAGCATGATCAATTACCTGGAGATTGCAAATTGCGAATAAGATTGCTATTCGTACGCTAAGGAGGCTATTCCAGATCGGCCAGCAGGCTCTGTCTGCTGCTTATTCTCTCTCCGATTTACCCACCCCCAACACCGTCATCACCCTCGAGGTATGTTCATTCTGCTTGAAGTGCCTTGTCATACTGTCGACTCATTCGCCCTGCTTGATAAGATCCATGGTTGTCTCGACGAACTGGGCTGCCTCCACTGCGACCTTGATTGCCATGTCGATCCGTTGCTCAGGTGTCATTCGCTGCCCCTTTGTCGTGGGAGCTGCGTGGACGGCTGCTGCGTGGAGTCGGCCAATGCGGGATAATTCCATGCAAAGTCCAAGCGACTGTGCTCGGGTGATGGATGCATTGCTAACACTGGGAATGCTGGAAGTTAATTGAGCGGCTGGGGACGGCTTCTTGTCCTTCGCGTTTGCCATTGTTGCCAGCGATCTCTTCAGGAATAGCGACGACTGATATCTCTTGGAGATCTGCAGTTGAAGTCTTGTGGATCAGCGCGATGAATATCTCGTGGAACTGTGCAATAGACGTCTCGTGGAAGCTGCGCAGTGGTAGTCTTGTGTGTTTCGTGGGAGCTGCTCAATGGGGTTGTGGTCGGAGAGATTTCCAAGTCGGGGCTGTGCGACGCGCAGTCACTCGATCGGGCAGCTGAACCTGGCGAAAACAAAGGTCGATGTCACTTCCGAGTAGTCAGGCTGCAACTGAGATACAAGGTTGAGTCGCTGCTATGTCCTCCGCGTCGTGATTATTTGAGGGGATTGGGATGGTCTGGGGAGGAGGCTTTGAGATGAGGAGACAACGAGATATCCTGTGGTTGTGTGCGTTGTTTGGAGGAGAAAGGAAAAAGGAAAGAAGAAGGGCACCTTTTCTCAAATACCTACCTAGGAAGGGAAGGAAATAATCAAGCAACTGCCACACAATGACTGGGAGGTCCAAACAGGGGGGGGAAGTTGCGATACCAGCTGCTTGCTTATAGTCATGGCTAGAGAGGGAGGGGAGGTATGGTCGTGAATGCCCGCTCCTTCTGATCCTGCTCCGAGTTGCATGCATTCAACTCGAACTCGAATTCCGCCTCCCATCTGACTACTTCTTTTCCTGATTGGCGGCGACATTCCCTTCACGATCTCGACCTAACAGCCCAGTTCTCTGTCCGTCTGCTGTCAGTGTTTTGTCTGTCTTTCGTTCGTCTGCTGCCTCTCTGCTGTCTGTTTCCTGCTTCTTTGCCGTCTTTCTTCTCCTCTTTCCCGGGTCTAGGTTCGAATTAACGGCACAATGTCTGGCTCTTCCAGCTCCCAGTCCCCAGATGATGCAGACGACACCAGGCCTGCTCCCCCACCAGCTCCAGATACCCTCATTTCAGTGCTGCCCCAGCATTGGCCGACGATTGTTAAGCTTCTCGGTGAGCTTGACCACTGTTTGAACCATCTCTTCCCAGGAGAGGGCCCGAACGTTGCTGGAATTGTCCCCCGTCTTCACCGAGAGTTCTGGGCCGTCAGCTCACGCATTGCCGCATCCGCCTCCGAGTCTGCCGACAACCTGGGTGTCGACCCCATCCAAGTCAGGAACTGGCTGCTGTTCCTCAGAGCAAGGATCCCGGAGCCCCGTCTCGGCGCCGTCCTGTACGGAGTCTTCAACGAGCCCTACACCGACATTAAGAAGGACTCTAGCCGCCTCCAGCGCTTGACCAAAGCCTCCCAAGATCTTGGATGCACCGTCTACGACCTCTTCCTCGACTTCGGCATCAATATCGCCAAGTCTACCAACTCTCTACAGAAGATCTCTAAGCTGTTCTACCACCATCCCGATGCGAGCCGGGACTCCCTTGTTGAAGCTCTTCAGGCCGAGATGCTCCTCAGACCAGACCTCAGCCCAAACACCCAGCCCATTCCCACCGTTCAAGAGCTCACAAAGGCCCTGAACAGTAAGTATCATGACGCACTCTAGACGAAAGCTCATGCTGACGGCAATGTGACAGAGCTGGCTCCCGGTATCAACTCCCGTGCTACTTCAGTGGCCCAGTCTCTGCACACATCCCGTGCCAGCTCTGTCGTTCCGGGCTTCAACCCCCCCGTCCCCGCTCATCGCACCCTCCCCAGCCGCACCGCCAAGAAACGCGCTGCCAGCACCATCGCAGCCACTGCCGCCACCTCGACCAGCACAGGCCGCCCCCCCAAGCGCCTCAAGGCTCAGTCTGCAGTCAAAGAGGACAACAAAGATGACGCAGACGATGACAACGATGAGGATAACGATGAGGACGACGAGCCCAATGGCGTTGAGAATGCGCGCCGGAACTCAGGGAAGGACCGCAGCTTATTCGATATCTCCGAGGAGTCGTCTGCCGTTAGAACCCCCGCAAGCGAGCTTCACCGGCGCTTACAGAACCTTCAAAGGCAGCAGATGGGGTGTTTCGACTTCTCTCCTCTTAGGAACATGTCGATGACCAGTGCCCAGAGCGACACCGCTCGCTGTCTTTCCCTTTGCCGTCAGCTCGCTGCATTTGCCGACTCCGACCTGGCCGATGCTGACCCCAACATCAGGGGCGCCATCAAGGTGGCTATAGCTGGGGCTGCTATGGTTTCTCGAATTGACGATCAAGAGCAGGAACTGAAGCAGCCACGCAGACGGCTCGGACTTGGCGGTACCTCAGATGACGTTGAAGATTTCCACTCCTGTGCTTAGGCGATGAAAAGGGGTTAGGGGGAGGAGAAGGATTATCGAGATTAGGAATATGCTTTGGCCTGGTGATGCAATATAACTTTCTGTTCTCTTCTCAGCTTTACATAAATCGATGTGCTGCGGCCGCTTATAAACGGCCTGGTACTTGTTCGACCTCGCAACGCACAATGACTGTGATGGTCGCTGCAACCGACCACACGCGTCAGGACCGCAAAATTGAAAATGCAGGAGACCCGCAGCAGCGTGTCCGGCACGCCGCCCGAGACCGCAAGGCTAAAATATCAGACGCTGCCAGATGCTGAAGGATGGCGACTTCAGCTGGCCATGATTGCTAGGCAGAACACGAAGCGGAGGACCGCGATGCCGGCGGGGCGAGGGAGCTTGCCGGGCCGCATTCTCCGTGAGCACTGGTGGGCGCCGGGGAGCACCGGTGAGCTTCAGTAGGTCAGCGGAGGCCTGGTTGCAGAAGGGGCAAAAGATGCATCAGCCGTATGATGCCGGCCGCAGGCATCACTCTGGGAGCAGCATTGAAGTGTCACAATTACCACCCCATTCCAGCGTCCACGCATCTCGTGGCTTGTACTATGTTATCCTTTTTGGGTCCTCAAAGGCTGATTTCTAGCTAGTCACACTGAAGCCAAGGGATTTGTGATTCCACGCCTTTTTCCTATAGCTTGGGTGCATGAAGGGCAGACGCTGGTCTCGATTGGCCAACCGCCTCAACTTTGCGCATGCCAGTGCAGAGCATTAAACTCGTACAGGTCATGCGGGTTGTCGGCCTCGTAGCAGTGCGCAGGCAGGGGCGGGCTTCTTCGTTGATCGGGCAGACGAGTCCTCGCGGCGCAGGCGGGGCAGCAGGCGGGGTTGGAACTTGGAAAACCTCATTGGGGGCTCTGGATAGGCAGGTCACGCAGCGCTGCAGGGTCGTGAGGGAAGGTCGATGGGATCGTGTAGTTTCAGGCAGTGGGGGCTGATTCGCTTGCCGTTCTCGCTATGGAGGAGCAACGGCGATAGATAACACCTGTTACCCCTTCTGACATGTCCCCAGGCTGTGGTCAGATGGCCCTGATCCTATGTCGGTGTCCGCTGTGATACTCCCTCCTGGGGCCTCAGTTTCGACTTCTACACTCGGACTTACCTCATCGTGAGTGGCCCTAAGTACAGCCGCAACACCACCGCTGTCTTTGCGCTCAGCAACCTCAGACTGACGCTGGGGAACTCGCCGAACGTGCCTTCAACAATGGCCCCGATCCCCTCCGAGGTCGCATGCCCCAAGGTACTCCAGCACGACCTCCTTCTTACACGCATCTGAGAACGTCTCAGCAGCGTTGAACTCCTGCCTCACCTCAGCGAACGGCGCTGAGAAGGAGGAGGGGAGGCATGCATTGAGAGCCCCTCTAACCCGCGATAGGAGAGGATTGGGATCTTATGTCCGCCGGGTTCGGGCCCGGGCTTTTGCGAGCACTCTAGGGGTGTTGCGACGGTGTGCCATGACATGACGGTGTGCTGTGAAGTGACGATTTAATCTATGTGATTATTGTAGAAGCAACAGTAAAACACAGCTCGGCCACCTAAGTCTTAACCTTGCAAACCCTCTCTAACCATCTTCCTAACGCCCCGAACTAACGCGCCACGCTTCCCTAGTGGAATGCTGTTCTTATACTTTGAAAAATCTTTGATGCTGCGGCCGCAATCTCTCTCGAAACCTCTTCTGCAAGCTCCTCGTCATCCGAGAACGAGGGAATCTCTGCCACACAGCAAGCACACTTCCAGGGCGGCTGCTCAGCCACTTCGTCTTCCAAAGCATGGTCACTTTCAGCAGGCATAGCCGGGAATTCATCATGCTTATCGTCCGGGTTGACTGGGAGCAATGCGACAAACTCCTTCTTAAGACCTTGAAGTTGAACTGAAACGTCTTCATCCTTCTCCAGGCAGACTTGAGCCAGCAGCGAGGCCAAAAGCTCGTTCCAAATCTCCTCTCGCGACATAGCTTCCTCGCCTTGATCGTCGCGCTCGGGCCTCGTCATGCAACATGAAATGATTGCCGAGGCCAGCGTCGTTGTTTAAGTCCTAGTTGTCGCCGAGCCTAATCGTTGTCAACCCCGACGTTCTCGAAAACCACATCGTCGTTGAACTGGAAGAATTCCGGCTCGCTATCGGGGGCATTATCTGGTAGCAAATCCGATGGTGATTCCACGACGCTGAGACCAGGGGACTCGCTGATCCGAGCACGGGGGCTTCCCGGGGACGAGCGAAGCGGCGCTGCTAGACTCTCCGAGGGCGCTGGCGTTGACGCGACGGACTGAGCCGCCTGCTTTCTTTTTGGTCTTCCCCGCGATGGGCCGCCGTCATCTGTAGAGACTCCTATCACCTGTTTCACTATGGCTAGTGCTTTGGTAGCTGCTGCTTTAGTAAACTGATTGGAATTGGATGATCGGATGGCGTGCAGCAACGCCCCTTGGGAGTCAGGCGATTCAGAGTCTTGCCATAAATCGAGCAAATTTCGGCTGGCCCCAAGCCAATACTTGGTAATGCTCATCATAGATGAAACGACATCTTCCGGGTATGGATTGTTCGGCTGGTACTCGGCAGTGAACCATTGCCCATCGGGCCAAGACTCGCGGAGGAACTGTAGGTTGCGCTTAGTTACGCATCTCCTTGGGTGTGTACTGAACGCCGTGTGCTTGCAGCGCCGTGTCCATTTGGTAGGAGGTCTCTGCGTGGTGGTGAACTACGGCGGCCGCCTGGGCGCCTGTGACAAGCATCCCGGGGACTGCGACATGATTAGCGACGAACGACGAAAGATTGGAGGAGGTGGGGAACTGTCTACTGTTATAGGTATTGATCAGGTTCTGTATGTACAGTAAGCCACAGAGTCTTATACATAGTGTAATCATAGCTATTTCTTGCGCAAAGCTGCATTATACTGACGTTAACGCCGCCTTCAGACGGAAGAGGGGGCTGGTCGCCGTGCTGCTGGTCTGCCATGGTTGCTGCGAACGCTCTGCTTGGACTGAGAGAAGTCCAAAAGGCAGGGCGAGAGCCAGGCCCTAACTATCACAGACTACCAGAAGCGGCGCGCGCGCTGGAGCGAGAAGAGGTGAAGAAAAAGCGGCGACGAGAGGGAGGACTGTCAGACGAAGGAAAACCAGACAGACAGATACGGGATATAGACAGACAAGGCAAACAAGAGACGAACAGAAATCGTGATAGAAGAGACAGGAAACGAAGCCGAACATGAAACCATGTCAGTATGCACCGAGCAGACGAAAGAAGAAGACGGGGAGGGGAGACTACAGCTCAACTGACTATTGCCTCCCTACCTTACCTAACCTAACCACAAAACCTAATCTGACCTAACCATTAGGTGTGGGCTAGTGGTGGCTGTTATATTAGATCCTCTTGTTTTAGGGAATTAAATATAATCTAGTTACGTAGGATATATTTTTTGAATATAATCCAGTTACTTAAGATATATTTTTAAATATAATCTAGTTACTTAGGATATATTTTTAAATATAATCTAGTTATTTATAGTATAGTTTTTAAATATAATCTAGTTATAGTACAAGTACCTTTTTATTAAGTAAATATTATTTTTAGAATAGAATTAGAATATATAGATATTATTTTTTAGAATAGACTTAAGTTATATTGCCTTTTTTTTAAAATATAATCTAGTTATATAGCTATTATTTTTTAAATACTATTTAGTTATATAAATTATTATAGTTAAATATTCTTAATTTAAGTAAAATAATTAAGAAGAGAACTATTAAATATAATAGTGGAGTTTTTATATAAGGGCTTAGGGCTAGTTATAGTTAGTTATATATAATATTAAGAGGGTGCTAAAAGTTTCTTTCTTAAACCCTAAAATCTTCTATAAAAAATTTTAAGTTTTTATCTCCTAAGTATTATATTCTAAATAAGTTACTACTTACTATAGTAATAATATTATTATACTATAAAATATTAGTAAGTTAATCCTGCTCTTTAAATATATTCTAAATATAATTAGAATATATTCTAACTCTATTCTAACTTTTGTTTCTCTAAGCTTTATATCTTTAGTATAGAAATTAGGTAACTAACTAATACTAACCCTATCTCCTAATCTATAAAATAGATAACTAGAGCTAGATATATCTTTATATAGAAGAGGCTTATTATTATACTCTTAATAAAGATAGTATTATATACTATTATATAAGTATATACTATACTAAAAGGCTTTTTACTTTATTTCCTAACTATTTATAGAATATTACCTTATTATCTTAGTTAGTAATAAAGAAATACCTCTATAACTATTATAAGCTTAAGATTATCCTAATATTAAGTAGTATATTATTAAATATAGATAACACTAAAATTATTAATATATTATTTATAAAATATCTAAGTATTTAACTAACTTACTATTACTATAGCTCTCTATTACTAAATAGAAATACTTAGTAAGAGTTATATAACTACCCTTAGGTTACTCTATAAATCTACCTAAACCTATTATACTTTAACTAAACCTATTATTAACCTAAAAGTAGATAGTTTAATAAGTCTTTCTATTTCTTACTATAATAGAGAAAAAATATATTCTAACTTTGTTTTCTATTTAGGCTAATCTTGTCTAAATAAAGGCTATTACTAGCTTTATCCTTAATATAAAGTGTTTCTACTATAATTAGAATAGTAGAGAGTGCTCTCTCCCTAAGAGAGAGGATTAATACCTAGTCTAGAGCTATTTTTACTACCTTAATATTAAAGATATATTAGTATAATAAAGTAAGTACTTCTCTTATATACTCTAATTATAATCTAAATATATTATAATTCTTATTAGGTACTTATAAGGCCTCTATATAAATAGCTAGTAACTATATTATTAATTAACTATATATCTATACCCTAACTATTAAGGAGGTAGATAAGGAGGTAATTAAGGTTAAAGATAAGTAGTAAGGAATAATAAAGGTACCTACCTAGGATACTTTTTATATATAGATAGAGGATTCTTTGCTTTTTTTAGTAGTTTCTTACTAGCTTAAGCTTTATATAAAGGGGTAATATTATTCCTTATTTATATAATTAATAGCAGTAAAATATCTCTTTTTTTAGTATTCCTTAATAAAGTTCTTAAAAGACTAAAATTATAATACTAAGTATCTATACTTAAATACTAAAATTAGTTTTTTTAAAAGGAATTTATAAATATATTTAAAGAGAGGAATATATTTATATTTAAGTTTTATTAAGAATATTTATAAAATACTTTTATTTATTTCTAGTTTATTTTAAATATATTTAAAATAAATATAGTATATCTTAAGTATCTATATACTATATATATTCAGAATATATTTAATATCATAATAAAATTTAAGTTAAATATTTAAAGAAAGTAGAAGTTAAATTTATATAAAGACTTTAAGTAGTAAAAAAGAATTTACTAAGTAAATAAATAATATATTAAGTTTATAGTTATAATACAGCCCCCCACAAAAAAGACTATAATAAATTCACCTAGTTTATAGATATAACTTAGGAAATACTATAGAGGCACTTTAATCTATACTCTCTACTAGTTAAGGATAATAATATAGAAACTCTATATATTTCTACTAGTAAGCAAACCCTCTAAATATCACTATATAAAGTTAGATATACGCTCTAGCTAAATAGACTAGCAGAATAGTAATAGTATAGGTAACGCTATAGTATATATAATAGGGCTGATTATATTAGGGCTAAGTAGGCCACTAAGGCTCTTATAGTAAAAACGCCTAAAAGGTAAACCTTTTAGTAAGGTAAACGCTACTATATAAGAGATAACTCCATAACCTCCTAAGAGGTTCTTATAGCTAGAAGCATAAAAAACTCTATAAGTGGGGCTTTATATCTATCTCTCTTTCTTATTTCTATTCTAGAATCTATAATAGGTTTTCTAAGATATTAATATTAAACCTAGTATATTAATATACTAGCTATATATAAGATATATCTATTAATATTAATAATATATAGAATATTATATAAGAGTTTAGTATTAATATAATTAATAAGGCTCTCTATTTTATTAAGCAGTTTATATAACACTAAGAGTATATTATTAATATAGCTCTTAAGAAAGCTCTTATTAATATCCCTATAGAGAACTTATAGATATACTAACTTATTATAAATAAGCAAGCAGACTTAGCAGTAGAGATTAGATAAATTATTAAGCACTCTATAGAGTAGCCCTTCTTTAAACAGACTCTCTATAATACTAAAGCAGAGGCAGCCCTTTAGGGATCAGTAAGTATAGCTTATACTAAATAGAGAGAGTATTATTAATAATAGTATAGCTAGTAGATAAAGCAGTAATAGAGATAGTATTAGTAGTATAGGTAGTAGGTAAGAGGATAAGTTAATTAATATTATTAAACTGTAAAGTTAAGGATTATAAGGCTATAGATAGGTATATATAAGTGTAGCTATAGTTAGGATAGATAGTTAGCAATTATAATTACATAACTAAAGGCTGTGTGTATTATTAAGAGGCGCGGCATGGAGTTAGAAGGTCTATTGCAAAGTAGGTAAAATCACTATATAGTGGCCAGAGGCTAAATAAATAATATATAAAAAGTATTTTAAAGAAAACTCCAGATGTTTCTTATTTAAGTACCTTTAGTTTGGTATATATAAGAAAATAAAATTAATTAAATACATTCTATTTAGGACTAAATTAAAAGGTTATATTACTTATTAAACTTAATATATTAATATAGACTTATACTAAATAATTCTTAATAAATCTAGTTATTTAATAAATATTTTATATAGGTAAGTTAATAAAATATTATTTTTAAACTTTAGATATATATCTTTATAGTAAATAATATAACTATTAAATATATTAAATCTTTATAGATAAATATATATATATATATATAAAGTATTAAATTAAGTATATATTATTTTAAAGATATTAATTAAGTATATAATAAATAAAGTAGTTTAATATACTATATTAATATAATATAAATATATATATAATAATTTCTTTATTATAAGTTTTTTGAGTTTATAGTTATAACGCAGCCCCCTGCAAAAAAGACTATAATAAATTCACTTAGTTTATAGGTATAATTTGGGAAACACTATAGAGGCACTTTAACCTATACCCTCTACTAGTTAAGGATAATAATATAGAAACTTAATATATTCCTACTAGCAAGCAAACCCTTATATAAAGTTAGATATATACTCTGGCTAAATAGACTAGCAGAATAGTAATAGCATAGATAACACTGTGCTATATATAACGGGGCTAATTATATTAGAGCTAAGTAGGCCACTGAGGCTCTCGTGGCATCGCCTTTGCTAAACCTTCCAGCGAGGTGCTGGGATAGGTAGTCGGCAAGATCACGTGACCGAAGGCTGTGTGTATTATCAGGAGGCGCGGCGCGGAGTTAGAAGGTCTGTTACAAAGCAGGTAAAATCACTATGCAGTGGCCAGAGGCCATTATAAGTTTTTTTATTATGCTTTATAATACTTTAATTAGAGTTAAATTAAACTAAATTTAATAAATTACTTGATAATAATAGAATATTTTATTTTTAAATACTTTAAAATAAATAAGTAGTTTTCTCTTTATATAGCTTATTAT